>JAUZST010061994.1:0-23033 GCA_034779995.1 Parotocinclus haroldoi
GTTATTTATTTTAAACTAATTTTCCTATAATTTAATATACAGTTAGTATTTGTCTATTTAACATCTAGGCCGCCCATTGGAGGGCGGGTCCCCTGTTGAGTCTTGGTTCCTCCCGAGGTTTCTTCCTACCATTTTGGGGAGTTTTTCCTTGCTACTGTCGCCCTGGGCTTGCTCAACTTGGGATTGGTCTTTTAGATAATTGTATTACTGTAAAGCTGCTTTGAGATGATGTTACATTGTAAAAAGTGCTATATAAATAAAATTGAATTGAATTGAATTGAATTAAACTTAACACCCATGTCTTTGAAATGTGAGAGTCAACTGATACCCAGAGAAAACCCACACAAGCACGGGGAGGACGTATGAAATCAATCATGCATTTTTCAATTCACTTTTTCACTATTGTTCCTTTACCTCATTTAAGTTTGCATTATTACTGTTCAGGACTGCATCTTTTGTTCAAGGGCTTCATGTTCCTGACAAACTGTTTGATGATCAAACTCTGTGAACTCTCTTTGTTTGACAGCTGAATCTCAAACACACACAATTTCAACCTGAGAGAACATCTGATTAAACTGACTTAATTATAAATCTAAGCTTTTAATCCAATAAACCCTGTTCTATTCAAAAGCCTGTTACATCGAATAAGTAGATTACACTGGGAGTAAACAAAATTTTGATTAATGGCTGTTTATTGATTAAAACCAGCTGTCGCACCTTTGCACTGAGGGAATCAGTGGTAAAAAGCGGCACGCTTTAAAAGCCAACACATAGCATCCAACAATGTACAAAGTACTAGATGCGCAACAAGGCAGAAAGCACTTGATACAAATTTGAGATCATTTACATTCTCTTTATGACATCTAATGCAATGGCATTGTTTTAACACCAGATGGCATAACCATGCACCATATATGTCATGTAGTCTCATCTGCAACGAAAACTGGATAGAGTCAAGAAGTCTAAAGTAATCTTAATAGCATTTTTCACATTTAGCAGACACCCTTATTTGGAGGGACTTGATACAGTCTTACAGTCAAAGCTCCTTGCTCAAGGAACTGACAGCAGCAGCTTGGAGGAGGTGGGGTTTAAACCCTCAACCAGCTAGTTCATAGGCCAGTATCTTACCCACTAGGCTGCCACAGTACCAACCTAATACTAACACCATTACACACACAGAATTAATACAAAAAGGCATTTGACAACTTAAGCAAGATGACAGCTGTCAGCTCTCAGCTGTCTCTATAAAAGGACTATACATAACTCTAGACTAATTTAATAGATTTGCTCCCCAGAACCTCATCATCCGTCTCCCCAACTGCCCACCAAGCTGTTTTATAATTATTTAACCCACCATGGTCATAATATAAAAGTCTCTGTTGAAAACAGTGCAGCAAACAATGCAGTGAGTGCATTGGGTATGGCCGCGGGTATTTATATTTATACAGGTATATACAGGTGCGAGTTGTTTATACAGTCAGTGAAACAGGACGTTGACTGAAATCGATGTTGACCAGCCATTCCCCTAGTGCCACATAGTACTCTCAATACTTTGCAAGTAGTGTTTTATTTTGAACAATAATATGAATTTTTGAAGCTTTTGTAGTACAGAAATTAAAACGACACACAGTTTTATTAAACACAAGGTTTTATAACAGAATGTTACACCCAGGCGGTGTAAGCGTCAGCAGGTTCAGAGCAATGTTTAAGACACTTAATTTGTCTTACTGTACCTGAATTACCTTTGCTGAAAAAGGCATATCTATTCTTTAAGGTGTGATTTAATATGTTGCAGTTTGCACAATAAAAAAAAAAAGCGTTCCGCATCTGATTTTTAAAATGTTGTATGGACTCCTTATTTGAAAGGCAAAGACATGGAAGATAGACACATTTAAGGCCTATGAAAGATCAGGGAACAGACAGCTGAAAATACTCAGAATGTAATTGCTCTTAGAAAAGCTATATGCTGCTCATCACAGGTATGGAAATGGGCTGCTTTTTTCAAAGCATTTTCTCCACTTGTGTTGAATAATGTGTTGGATGTACTTAGTGAGAGTATGAAGGAAGGCATGCTTCCACTGAGCTGATAAAAAGCTACCCAGACCCTGCTGCCAAGAAAAGATGCTCTGCTCCGGTCTGACCCAAAGAACTGGCATCTGGTCCCATTACTGGGCACATATTGTTCTTAAACATCAGACTTGATTTGAAAGATTTGAAATGGGCTCAATATTTGATAATACACCGCTTACAAAAATTAGGGGATAATTCTTTTGTTTTCTTTTTGTTTCATTTTGAAATATCCCCTATTTATTGTGAGATATGTTTGATGTTTCCAGGTTATTGGTCTGCTATTTTTATTGGATCAGGAAAAGCATTTGACTGAGTTAAACTCAGAAACGGTGATACCCTATGAGCATTCATTATCTGATCTCTGCTTTTATTGTCTGATTACCTGAACTCACTTTCACATATGGTCTTGAGCATCTGAAAACGTTCATTCGTAGGCATGTGTATTGTAACAATGCTGTGTAAGAAAGACACCCACAAAAGGAAACATCTGTATAAATGTGCTCCTTAAAATGTAAGGCTAATTACTAGTAAAACCAAAGTTCAGCATAATGTGCCAAATCGGTTCGTGCTGGAACAATGGACAATAATCTGTACTGCTAATGATATAAAGCAGATTACAGACTTTTACTGAGCTGGCAGGTTTTAGCATAATGTTGCCAAGGTTCCTAAATGTAATTAACCGACTAGGAAAACAAATTGTGTTTGTTACTCGATGATAAACAACAGGTCTTACCTTCAATTAGGTTTTAAATCTTTAGTGCTTACAGTCTGAAATACAGGGTTTATATTCAGGCCTGACTGAAACACGCACACGATAAAAACCACTGGGTTCATCCTGTCTTTGCTTCTCAATACTTTCTCATACACACTAGAGGTAGATGGCTTTGATATCGAATGACTACTGTTTCTTTGCCGTTGGTATCAGTTATTTTCAGTATCCTCTGTCCCTCATGCACCATCACACAAACTGTTTTAGTATTACTATGTTGTGTCTGGAAAACAGCTGCTCTCATAGCCATTGGGAAGACGCAGGTCATGCTGCCACAGCAGCCATGCAGGATTAGAAGATCCAAATGCAATCAGGTTACGAATTCAATCGACAGAATCTACAGAAATGGACTGCAGGATACGATAACCCTCCTGAAAATATTTGACCATAAAGAGATATAAAGTATATATTGGTACTAATGGAGAGACCTCATGGAGAAATAAGGTGCTTTCATTGTTCCTAGAACTGTGTCCCATTTATCAGGTATTTCCCCCTTTCTATCCAGGGCTAGTTCATCCCAGATTAGTCCCCAGATGTGTTTGGTGCAAAAGCGGCTATAGAGATATAGGTTGAATACCTGTGTTTGAGTCCTCTGGTTTGTTCATGTGCTGCAGAGACACGTCACTGGGAAGGGATAATCTTCCTGCAACTACCACAGAGGCCCTAATCGAGGTACTGGCAACAAGGGTGGATGACTACGGGAAAGGAAGCCCATTCTTCTGTCAGGGTTCATTCTCACTGCAGAAATCTGCCAACTGGTGAGAAGATGCAATATCAAGCTGTGATTTGTACAAAGGGGTTTGCTGGCATAAGGCCCTACTACATCAGACTAGGAGATCTTGGCAAGACCAAATAAAGGAAAAATGGTGAAGCCAATTAAAAGAGATTAATACATGAAACAGGCTGATTTTCCTTGCCTGACACCCTATTTGACTCAAATTAAAAATGGTTGTGCTGGAATCTGAGAGTAGACACCTGTAGTTTGGGGACATTAGCAGAGTAACAAAATAATCAAATGAAGGCCTTATTTTAACGGCTGAAAATATGCAAAAACATTTTTGAAAAAGAACACCAATGCTCAAATGTGTTAAAATCAAGCAGACCAGTCAGAGCTCCGTTGTCAGCAGCACGCTTACTCCAAAATTGTGGAGATTAAAGGTAATATATAGGTAATGGTGGCGTGTAGGTGACAGGTTGGAGAATGATGGTGTTTTCTTGTTTATGGGCATTCTAGTCTGTTCATCACACACACACACACACACACACACACACACACACACACACACACACACACACACACACACACACACACACACACAAACTATAGCTTCTCACAATCTTGTTTTTTTGTTTTGTTTTGGTTAACAGTGTGAAAAATACATGGTGAAATCTTCTCTTCTCACGAGAAGGGGGATCAAAGACAACAAAAGTTGTAGAGAGAGAATGCAGAACACTTGGTATGGAGCTCCTACTTTTTTCATGCAAAAAAATCGTTCCCAGTGTAAATAGGCCTTTACACGGCCCTGTAGATGGTTGCTATTTTTAATTGACAACCATTTTTCACCTTTACTAAGCTCATTATTGATCTATGCTGCACTGGAATTTTACAGGAATGCATCTTTAATACAAAACTTTTGCTTTGACTGAAAGCTTCAGTTAATACAGTTTCTTCTGGCGCAGATCATTCCAGTAATTCTAAACACTATTAGATTTTTGTTGTTTATAAAAATGCTTTTAGATCCTTAACTTTTTACTTTGTTTGAATCCCATGTTTGTGTCCTGCAGCGAACATTCAAACATGTAACAACATCAGTCTTGTGGTATATGCAGACATGCTGTTTTAAGCATAAGGAAATATGCTCTAAGTTTTGTGAGCAGGATATTTTAATGTAAACATGCAGCTGTCCAGCTCAACCATGTGAGTGAATAGCACGTCATTATTTATCCACCAGAGGGCGCCAATGATGGCGCGTGTGTGATAATTCCTTTACTAGTGTTGGGAAGTTTGAGTCTTTTTACTGACTCGAAACACAGACTCTCGGACGGTAAAAAAGAATGAACCTTTTGTTCATTTTCATTTTGTCTTGTGTGCGTTGTAAAAACAGCATCAGCCTGAAACTCATTTCTGCAACTCACAAACCAGTCCTGTTTTTTTCTACACTGCATCTTTGCTGCAGCTAGTACAGAATGAGTGAATGAAAAAAAAATAACTCACTTAGTTTTTATTTTATGTAGCAGGGCATAACATAAACTTAACATGTTGATAGGCTGAAGTTTGTATGTATAAAACAATTTATAAACACACTTTACATTATATAGACTATAACAGTATAAACGTGTACAAGAACCGAATACCACTAATTACTTTGACTAATTTCTGATTACATGAATGCTTAATTCCTCATACGTAACCTCATATTTTTTCCTAACTTAGCAACATGAATGCTTTGTGTGTTGATAAACCCTTTGCATTTTATAATTGCCTAAGTTTGGGTATTTGCTTGGGAACCAAATGAATCTCTGGGTGTGTACTTTCTGCTTTGCGACACGTGATGATGAATGATTTGAAAGAACTGAGAGTGAGCTGATCTCTAGGTGTACTGCTCCAGCTCTGAATCTGCGTCACGTGACAAATGAACAGAAGCAGGTGAACGACTGAATCTGTACTGCTCTCTGTGATCGTGTGCAGTGGTCGTTACACAACACAACAGAAGGAAAGCGTAGCGTCAACATGGCGTAACTTGATGACCTGCGTGCGTTTGTTATGTGTTTGCAGATTTTAATGCCAAAAGAAAGCACAGAAAAAAGAGAAACGCCACAGAACATTTAGTATTTCGTACCAGAACAGGCTCGTGTCAGGCAACAGGGATATGTGTGTGAACTCCTGCATCATATAAAAGATTTGTTCTCTGTGTTCACGACCCACATATCACTCCCCTTAACGCACTCCTGCCCACTTATGACCATTTTCCACTGCATGTGCCTACTCTGTGGACTGTGGATTCTCCGGGACTGTTGTAGCAGAGCGGTTAAGGTACTGGACACTGGATGGCCCAGGACCATTGGTCGAATTGTAAGACTGTACGAGTTGTACGTCGCTCCGGATCATGATGTCTGCTTGATGTCATAGATCTACTCTGGTTGACTCTCATGTTTGGTTTTTAAATGGGAAATGCTGTGGATTGTACCTATTAAAAGGTATTTTTTGGTATGACCTCAGTCAAGGCTCTGAGTGAGCTAAGGTGCTCAACTGCATATATTTAACAAGGTTATGCCTACACACAGATGCTAACATTAACTAGAGGGTTAGCGTACCTGCCTTCAGCGTCTTCTGAAAGAAGTGTATTCTTCTTGCTACAGCCAAACACTGAGAATGAAAGCACAAAAAATGCTTCTCTCTGATCGGATCAAATCAAATCACAGAAATCTTTGTGAAGACTTGAATTTAAGAACATTCTAATGAGCTCCTTAGTGTTTGTCTTAAAGATCTTCACAAGTCTTTCTTTAAAAAGATTCCATGAACATTAGTTGCCTAACAAGCTAATAGTTTATACTGTCTGTTTTGTTGGTGTCTTGTGCCTGAGAAATGCTTTAAAAAAGCTATTTTTATACAGCTTAGTGTTGCTTATTGCCATCCAGGAATAACTAATGATCCAATGAAGAAAATGCATCGGATCAGATAACTGAATCTAAACTGTGAGTAACAGAGCAAAGCCAAAATGTGTTAGGCATCTGGTTTACACATAATGCCTCATGACTTGTGGGTAATAACGTTAAAGAGGAGCTGCTAGACTGTGTTGCGTAATGTACTTCTCACCAAATGGCTCCCCTCACTGACACTCATGCTGACTCCGGTAATGCGTCATGCTAAACTGGGAAACATCCTGGATATGGAGAACAGACCTTTCGTCAAAACGATGTGTAATTAGGTGCAGATTAATGTTTGTAAACAGCTGCCAGATGTAATACAAACCATCACCTGTCTATGAAAAGTCCCTAACAGCAATTGAAGGTTTCATCATTAGAGTTCCCGTCAATGCAGGAAGATATCTTATACACACATGCAAGTACACAAACATCTGTAAGCTATTCAAATATGCAATGTTGTTCATACTTTAAAAGGGTTCTTGATTAATTTAAAGCATGAAATGCTCCGACAGGTATTTTCCAAAGTTACCACAGACATAAGTACCCATTAGATCTGAAGGACTGATTTAATCCTGTAGCGTGACGTTTGCAATATGTTGGACCAAACACGAAGTTCAACAATGCTTTCAGTGAATGATTTGTAGCCATAATTTGGAGCAAAGCAGAGTGTTAACAGATCACTCATTTGTATTTGTGAGTCAACAAGCAAAGGAAATTCGTCTTAAAAGTATGATTGAAACAGCTTTGAAAATGCAAAGTGATAATACAGTGAAAGCTTAGAATTCGAACTTAATTGGTTACGAAAGGCCCTGAAGTTGGAAACGATGTAAATAGGATTAATCCATTGCAGACCTTTAAATAATTGTTTTACATCTGTATTTGTATGTAACTAATGACAAAAGGCATGAAAAGCAAAGGAATGTAAAACACCAATTCTAATGTATAAACGCCTAAAATAAGTAAAAAAAAAATAGATTAAAACTTTTAAAACCATTGAGGCAAACACTTTTTGGGCGTGTCTTACATCGTCTTTATAAGATTCCAACATTGAGTGCTTTATTTTGGGTACCCATGTTCAAAGTCAGAATTTTTTATTTGAATTTAAAACAGATTGTGTAAAGTCTGAGTTGTTCAAGCACAAAGGGTTAGAATTCTGCGCTTCCACTGTAGATCAGAATTAACCAGATTTATTAATTAAGAGAATATCAAACATCCACAATTCCTGAACAGCATTCACAGATATACTGGTCAAATGCTCTACGCTCCTAAAAAGAACCTGTCCTTCCTGTGTCTGCGTTGGTTTACTCCGGCTACTCTGGTTTACTCCCATAGTCCAAAGACATGCGTGTTTGGTTAATTGGTGTCTCTAAAAAAGTGGCCATTAGCGTGCGTGACTATGTGTGTACACTACGATGAATTGGCACTCCATCTAGGGTTGTTCCTGCCCTTGGACCCAGAGTCGCCGGGTGGGCACCGGTTGGCCCGCGACCCCGTGTGGATTAAGCAGAAGATAATGGCTATCGTCAGGTATGGAAACGAAATGCAGTTATCAGCAAATCAATGCAAATCAGAATAATCCCATTGTAAAGGTGATTTTTCATTGAAATTTGATCAAATATAGCAGTTTTGCATAAATTACAATGTTTAAAATGAATTCCAGTGTCCTTTGGAAGCAAAAGAGTAATTGTGTTTGAGTTGTGGGGGCTCTAAAATATTTTTATATATACATATAACGGGGACACTGGAGAAGTTTGGGATTCACTGCATGAAAAATACAATGGAAGGTAAGAAGCTATTTTTGCACATGACTTAACAAGAAAGGACAGGTGTTGGTCCTGAGGCAAACCCACTGGAAGACCTTGGATTAGACAGTGTAGCCAGAAAACAACTTAAATGACTTAATGTGTGATTAAATGATATTAGCAGTTTCACTTAATTGCACATTAAGTGAACCGGTTGGTTTCGGTGCAGGACTATGGGGCTGACTGAGTTGATCTGCTGGACCTGTATCAACATTCCTACAAACAATGTGCTTCTGTGCTCCTGGAAATGTTCCATTTAAGCTATGGAAGCATGACCATGCCAGAGTCAGATTCTTATCGTCTGTTTTAATGGATTAGCCGGAGCAGATGTGTCAAATTGATTTGGTCAAGGCCCGGTGCATTGAAAACAATGCGGCTACCCAGACCCTCAAGCCACAGATAGTGATGATAAGAGAGGATGCGTTGAACTGCCTGGGTGGTTCCCATGTGGGTCTAATGACCATATCAGGTCTGAGGTCCATGCTCCATATGGGTTTTGGGACACTGATTTGGAGATTTCTAAGGAAATGGAGTCCATATGGATAAATTAGTTAACTAAGAACAGCCACTTTATAGTTCTGCATCATACTCCAGGATCCGTAGCAGTTAAAGATGCTTACAAAGCAGGTACGACTAACTGTTTGAGGTAGGGGAGTCCGACCGGTGACATCATACCATTGTGCTGCAATAGCAACCACTGGCAGACCTTAGATGGACCGTTACACCTGAATCCTGGGTTTTAGGTATAGGTGCTGGAATCTCAGTGTCCCTGACCAGAAAAAAGGATAATGAACTTTTGAAATCATTGCTTGTGTTTTGTAGGTTCACCACCTTGTCATTAATCGGGTCAATATTTTGGTGTGTCCACCAAATCAAAATGACAATCTAAACCATACATATTTATTGTTTACTTGTTGAACTCTCACTGCACAATTTGTTGCCTGTGATGGATCAAACCCAAGGAGCAAAGTGTTGTGGAAGCAGACCACACAGATGGAGAAGGGGGGTCAGACCATCCCACTAGTGGAGATAACATCTTGCCGTGCACCGTAGTTAATTAGAACAATTAGAGATTGCTTAATTTCCAAAGTCTGTTTTTCTCCCCTTAATGCCAATCCATTTCCTTCATAGTAAATAGTTCTTGAGAAATGTTCTGGCTGGGAATGAGGAACTGAGAAAAAAAGTAACATGTTTTTAAAGTTGTTTTGGTTTAACAGTTGATGGTGCTACACTAAAAACAGTTTATTTCGAGTGTGTTGGATGCTTACATTATGTCTCATCGCTTTAATTTCAAGTGAAAACAAAATGGATTTGAAAATCTAGCCAGAGTTTCTCATGGGGGTATGTTTTCTTTCAACGTTTGACAATAAACAGAAAAAAATCAACAACGAGAGCAATTTCTGATAAGGAAATGAGAAGTGTCGCAAAAAGTACTGCTCTATTAAATGTGTATTTACATGAGAAATAACCAATATGCAGAGTTCAACATTTTCACCTAATCTTATTCTGTAAAGCAAATCTGCATTTAAAGTGTTAGTCATATATAAATAAGTCCACATAAGCTAACATATAGACTTATCATTATCAGTCCTTAAAATATGTGTCCATTATGGCAATATACTTTCAATTATTTTATATCCATTGTAAATGTGAGGTTTCATAGCATCATAAAACACATCATAGATCGAAGATATGCTGAAGCTATGTTTTCCCAAACTCCTACTACTAATCTGCATTTCTGTTTTCTTATAAATAAATTCACGTTAAAGCTATAAATGATCTGAAAGTTACCATTTACGTGCATAATGTGGTGAATATTAGCTTACCCTCTGCAAACCATGGTGGTACAGTACTGGCTACCAAGTCCCAGTCCATTTTTTTTGAAGGTCTATCGCATGTGGATAGTCAGTGAAAAGTCTTTCTCTTTGAATTGTGTGATATCTTATTGCGAGTGATGTGGTCATCTCAAAATTGGCTTGAGTGTTTATCAATCAAATGCAGATGTCAAGTGGCACAGATGGACTAGCAGATCTTTTTGCTAAATTTGGGCCTCACTTCGGCGATATTTGTTACTATCTGTTTGTTATTTGATAATATCCTTGGTTTGATTTGACTGGACATGTGACTGGATAAGACCATTGTTTGACTGCCAAGGGGTTAAATATTCAAATGAATAGCTTTTGGAAAAAGTTATGTACTTCTGATAACACATTGTGATCCCACCCAAAGATCTTGTCCAGTCGAGTAAATCATATGTTGTGCTACTGTCCCTGCATCATCTTTTACTTGCCCTGGGCATTCTGGCAATTGTCACTATTGGACCTTGAATATGGCTCTGTGATGAGGCACATGTTACACTCGTAATGAGGAGTAAACCAATGTGGCTGGGGGACGGGGGTGGGGATGTGCTGCAATCCTTAAAATTTTTTAATGAATAGTTTTGGCTCTATAAGTAGCCTATGTTGTTTCTGTGCATATTATTGTTTTATTTTCACTGGTATTGTTAGTATAGTTGATTTATCATAGTATATTTACTATGATCTGTTGATTGGAACAATGCTAAGAACCTCCCAGTAATCCCCTTTGTTTCCGTCTACAGTGCAACCTATGATGTTCTTGTTCTGGTGATTGTAACCAAAACATGGTCATGTGATCGCACAAATTGTTTGCATGGTGCAAACCTGTTGTAAGTCAATAAGAGTGTTAAGCAATGGGAAGATCCAATTCTTACATGACATGCCAATGTTCTGAGTCGTCTGTCCAAAACGGAACATAGTCTTAAAACAATCTAAGCAAAACAACCCAGTGGAGTAAACAGCAGTAAACACCATGCCAAATCCACCCTGATTCATTTGCTGTTTGAATTTTTAAAATGAAAAATGATGTCATTGCTGCGAAGCACATCTGTCTTTGCTCATGCAGTCTGGAGTCACTCCAATTGAGGATGAAACAGCAGAAGGAAGACTGGGTGGTCTGCATCTTCAAACTGATGTTGTGAAGTGAACGATCCTGGTGACATAGAGTTCTCTAAATGGCCGAACTAAGCCTTCTAAGAGGACAGATGAAAGAACGTCGTCGTCTTCACTACATGTGTAAAGGTATGTGGACACCCAGACATGTCTGAATATTTCATTTCAAAAGCATGGACATGAATATAAATTGGGTATTACCTTCACTGCTAAAACAGCCTCCACTTTGCTGGGAAGAGTTTCATAACTCCATAGCACATACAAACATTCCCATTCATTTAGCCACTTGAGCAGTCGTGAGGTTGCTCATTGATATTAGGTGGTATACATGCTGTGTAAAGTCACCATTAGATTGGATATACCTTTGTCTTATTAAAAGTATAATAACCATATATAATTATTTCCCAAAACTGTTTTTATTGCAAACAGAAAATACTGGACATCCGCTTCTATAGGCTACAGTGGCAAGTATTTAGTGTGACCTCCCCTTAAAGTTGAGCAATAGGTTGAATTTTGTACAGTTTTTTTAAAAAAGAAATTGGGTTAGAAATTGTTTTTTGAAGGGTAACAGCCAAGAAAATACTTTTTTTCACTAAAGGGGATCAGAGTGAAAAGTTTAGTGTTCTCTCTGCAAACAACAACCCCATATTCATCTGCCACACTGCCAAATGGTAAGGCTTGGTTCCTCATTTTGACATTTTCACTCATCCAGAGTCTAATGCAGAGATATTTTATGCCACTGTAGCCCATTCTTGCCTTGCACATGGCGGTCTTGTAAATAAAATCCTAATCCATGGTGTCTCTACTATTTTTGAAATACCATTGTGGACCACTGACTAGGTCAGGTCAGCAGAAACTGGAAGAAGTGACTTTTTATTGGATATTTATATATCAAAACATTTTCAGTAGGCAGGATTACACACAATTGGAATGCAAAGGGGTAAGGTTATAAAAAATTTGAATCTTGCAAAAAAACACTTGCTTTGGAAAGCAAGAAGCTCAGCTATACCTGAAATTCATGAAAAAAAGATAAATAGTAATTGCAGGTGTAACAGAAAGCTCTTATGTTACTTTAATCACACCCCCTGCATGTTCCGACTAAACCAATCATGCTTAATACTGGTCTTAGAAGACATTTCGATTAAAAACACTTCAGCATGCAAGGTGGCATTCCATGCCAGTTTCACTGAGCTTTTCAGTCCAAACCTGTTTTACTGGATTGAATGGTGGTGTGCTTCGTTTTCTAACTTCAGTACACACTTTGGTCTTGTGTCAGGCCTGGGATTGAGAGTTGCCACATTTCATTAACATCACCTCTCTCAGTATTCAACAAAAGTTACTACTCAATCAGTTTGAATTCACATTGATTGCATATTGAAAACAAACACTGCGCTAGTGGATTCCATGGTCATCTAGCCGAGCCTCATGATAAACACAATTACTTTGTTTTGACAACCATCCTCTAACCATCCTTTGACCAAACTTCCACTGAAGAATTGCAAACAATTTCCAAGTATATTTGGTGAACCAGTCAATTGCGTTACAATGTATTTTCTTCCGGGAGTGTAATAACAGTAATATTATTACTAGAGAATGCATTATTTAATATTCCAGTACTGGATTTCTGAGTTTAATGTCAGGGATTCATGTTTCATACAAATATCTATGTGCTGCAAGGCAGGTCGTTTCCTCTGTATCATTTCACAGATCCAAATGGATCAGCCTGCTAGCTTATTGTTTCATACTTGAAAGTTAATCCTAACTCGAGGTCCAACTATTTGCATTTTAGGTTAAATATTTGTTTAGCAATTATGAGAACTTCACACAGTCATTTACTTTCCATACCTGATTAATGCAGTTCAGGGTTGCAGGTAACAGGGACTGAAAATAAGCGCTTTGACATGTTCCTAAAAGTTCCTGAACAATTCCTACACTGTGCCAGGGTGCATTATCCTGCTGAAAGAGGCCACTGCCATTAGGAAGTAGCACCGCCAGGATGGGGTGTAATTGGTGTTTAGGTAAGTTTTACATGTCTTTTACATGTCTTTACATAAATAATATATTTTTATATAATCGTTTTTGTGTGTGTGTGTGTGTGTATGTGCGTTGCATGTGCTAGTGAGGGGATAGTGCTAGTGCTGTAGTACCACTCTTGAAACCATAAACGAGTGTCTCTGTCTCGTCTCAGTCTAGACCACATTTGGATTCAGTCTTGCTCACTGATGCAGTAAAAGCAATCTGTCATTTTTCTAAATCTCATCCGAACAATGAACCGATGTGCTTATGTTTAATACCTGGAATTTACGCTCACGTGAGTAATCTTCATTTCCACCCAGAGAGACAGAGCGCTTTAAGGAATCGTGAGAACTGCGGAGGAAAGCAACAGGCCCACAAAACAACAGGGAGGCACTACAAAAAAACATTTTTTGTGTACTGAATTGTTATGGTCTGTTTGAGCAAACATTTAATTCTAGTCCCACCATTATAAAATGATGCTTGGAATGGAATATAAACATCTTCCAAAGTTAAACCAGATGCGGCATGCAGCCGGGAGTGCCTCTCTCTTCTGCGGGAAAAAAAAAAACAAAAAACAAGCGAGCTATTTCATACAGGAAAATGAGTCAGTGGTCCTCTGCTGCCTCACGTCACCCACAGTGAACCTTGAAGAACTGATATGTTTGTCTGCACCATCACAGGGCAACATATAGCGTCACTGAATTCCATTTGGTCAGGAACTTAAAATCCATGAGCCAAATCCTCAAGGGAACCTCTGCGGTCCATCTTTGTTGAGAGTAAAAGCTGTAAAAGGTTCATTAACTAATCATTGGAAGTCCACAACTTTCAGACTCCAGACGACTGCTCTCTGCTGTCTTATCGAAAAATTTTGTTATAGCTTTGTGTTATATATAAGTTCAATGACATGTTGGGTGCTTCTGTTCCACGAGTTTGATTCATAAAAACCTTTACCAATATATCTATATTATTAATATATCTTAGTGGAATTCAACATTCCAGCCAATCAAATATCTCAAAGCAGTGCTGCTCTGCTTGCCCATTACCCTCAAACTCCACAGCCTGCATGTAAATTATCCTTTAATGCTCCTCACATTTAGCTAACAGACACTCAGTGAAACCTGTGCGTCTCTGGATGTCTATTGTGCGAATGTGTCATAGGACGAAACAGCTTTGTCCATGATCTGGTAAATGGGCTTCACCGGCAGCAAAGGCAGCACAAGTGGTTAGAGCAATCACCTCACAGCTTTAGAGATCCCCAGTTTGATACCAAACTCGGACTCCATCTGTGTTTACTCGGGGTACTCCGGTTTCCACCCACATTCCAAAGACATGGTTTAGGTTAACTGGTCACTCTAATTTGGCCTGATGCAAGTGTGATTCACTAGTATCAATCTGACCCTTGGTCATGTCGTGAATAACAGTTGAGCTAATGCAAGCAAACAAACACTTGCAAAGTGTGAGTGAGTGCTTTTTGAACAAAAATATATGTTTTTTCACTTGTCCTGCATTGATGCACAGCTTCTCTTATAATGACTGACCGAGTTCTCAAAGGGTAGGAGCCTCGTAAACTGTCGTGAGCATGATTTCTCAAATCCATGGCTGTAAGTGTTACACTGTGTTTGTATTAGGCAACACAACTAACTTCAGCTGGACTAGAGGGATGTAGTGAGTGTACTGCTATGGATGGTCAATGAGAGAGAGAACAAGAGAGAACATGCAGTACTGCGCAAAAGTCTTAGGCCACCATTAGATTTAGTATAATAACAATACGTTATTGCTGTTGATGACGTGACCCAAAATGTTCAAAAATATGGATTTGGAACTGCGTAATACTCTTTTCCAATTATCTTCATTCCAGTCTTTGTGAACGGTGGCTTTTTGCCTTTTTACCCTTACAAAAAGACAATTCATGTTCAATCCTCTTTAGATTGTACTAGGGTCAACTTGGCATCTCAGTGAAGGTGCCACATGTTGCTACTGATCAAAGGTAAGAGGATATCACACTAAATACTTGCCCCTGTGGGTTGTAAAAGCTGTTTCTGAATTCTTGATCAGTTTTTAAATTTTGCATACACATTTCTTGTATTTTTGGCTGTATTCTAAAAACAAAACTGGCGAATATGGATATATGGTCATTATACCATTGCTGATTTAATGGCTGCCTAAGACATTTGCACAGTACTGTATGGGCTTACACTATTTTAAGACCCTCCAACTGCCCCGGTACTGTGATCATGTAAAGGTTCATATGGGCTCCCCTAAACATCAGCAGTCATTCTGGAATGTGGTAACAAACCAGGCATAACAAGCAAGTAGAGAAATCGTTTTTTTAATTAAGAGTTAAAATGTGAATAGGAAAATACATAAATAAGTTGATACGTTTGGACATTTCACAGTACAGAAACAGACACTGCAAAGTGATATATTTACAAGGATATACTGTATATATAGATGAAATGTGGTTCATAAGATTTAGATCTATTAACATCACGTTTGAGGAGTACACGACGTGTTGGACTTTATTAAATATAATTTTCTAGCAAGAATGGTACGCATTATCAAAATAATGCACTCATGCACCTACTAAACGTGCGAACACACACGCCACAGTGGGGCCAAAAGCATTAAAACTGTACAATGTTGGACTGGCCCAGCCTGCTCATAATAACCGATGCCATTAGAGTGTAGCTGGTAATTTTATTGCTCAGTGGGGAGTTCAGTTCAGGATTCTTGCCAAAGGGGTGTGCGTGGAAGTGGCACTGTATCAGCCTTGGAAGCTCTGGTTCTGCTCTGCAAACTCCCTAACCTCCTAAAGCAGAGGGAGCGAGACTCAAACAGCACACACACACAGATTTGGCTTTATTTCCGTAATAAATAGTCTCCAGAGCGTGGAAGAATTTAGCCTCTCAAAGAGGTGCGTGTTGGGGAACTGTTTCTCAAAGCTACGCAGAATTTCTGACGATGGCTGCAAATCTAGGTCCAAAATTGCTCATATAACGTGGCTGCAGAACTGATCATATAATGCATTTGTTATATGTGTAGTCAGCTAAGTAAAACATATTCAGTAGCAAACAGAAAGGAAATTTGAAGAATTTCACCCTGGTCAGACATGGCCTACTGATCCTGCCTGGATTAAGGAAATCTGATATTTGAAGGAAGTGGGAATCTGCTTGTGGACCAATCATACAGACAAACAGAGCTAGGACTTGGATAGAAGAACCGGGATGGGACCCAGATAGAACAAGCAGAAAGGTCTTATCCTTAAGGGAGGCCATGCTACAAAAAACCAACTGCACTCAGGTCAGCATGAAGGGATCCATGCTGTGCAACCACAAAGCTGGCCTGCTAAAATATAAACCAGAATTTTTAGAGCAGTCGCTCTGGTTCATATCTGTGACAAAGTGAGGTTTGTTTATCCATTTCAAGCAGTGTATAAGTTTGCCCATTCGTGGGTGCATAGAGCAGGACACATTCCGTCAATCCAGTTTCCTCCCCGGTCTTCCTTGGGCTCCATCCCATATTGTATGTTTGTGTTCACCTTCCTTCACGTCTTCGCAGTTCCTCAAGTGGCACCTCCATAACGACCCTAGTTGTCTTTACTCACCAATACAATAAATATCTATTTGGAAGCAGTTAATCAGGGAATATACGACTCAAAATAAACCGAACTATAAATAAAACCACAAGTTTGGAGAATTTCTCCAATAAATAAGAGAAGTAATGTATGTACAATATGCACACAGTCAGGCTCGAACCGAACATCACTTTGAATCCTTCATTAATACCAGATAGCAAGAGGGACGCACACTGCATAGCAATTAGTGCCTAATTTAATAAAACGGAGGAATCTGCTGGGATGTAGCAACTCGCTCAAGCAAACTACGCTGTCATCGGGTGGAAGAGCCGGTAAAGGCTGGTGCTCCTAAACAAGCGAGTTCTCCTCACTACCTTCATCACCTGCAACACAACAAAAATAAAGATTGGAATATGGATCATTATCATAATCCCTACAAAGCACAATCAGCTAGTGAACGGAATGCAGCCTTTATCCCAAGCGTGATTTGCATCAAATATGTGAACATTGTTTTATTTGCTTGAATTTTGGACGAATAAGGGAAATGGGAATTGTTGCGTTACAGTATGTAAAGGTTGTTAAACCAAATAACTTGATATTAAAGCTTTTCCTGTCATTATAGTTGGCCATAACAGTACACGGCGCTGTGCCTGTTTTGAAACCCTGCATTGTACGTTTACTGAATTTAACACTACATTGGCTAAAATGTATGGGTTTAGAGGAGGTAGTTTGTGGCCAATTAGTATGACCACTGTTGAACGGAGGTCAAGATGTCTTAAAATTCACACCTTAGCCCATGTGACCCTATCAACCCACACGATGGCATTGTGGGGTAACGACTAGCTGTGATCAGGTGAGGTTCAGTTGCCGTGAACTAAAACAATTGAGTCTACCATGACCTGAATGACTGATCCACACAGTCCACACTTTGTGGACATGCTCCCTCCTCCTTGTGAACCATCAGAGGGCTAGCAGCCAACTGCTACAATGTAAATGTAAATGACAGAAAGGCTGGAGGCAGTTGTGATGCTTGTGCGATCTCTCATACACACAATATTTTGTACACAGTATAAGATCTGTTTGAGTATGCATATACATATATAAATACTTTATGGTAATACATATATAAATACATGGCTTTAATTAAATCGCTCTTTATATAAATAACAAACTTGGATTCAAACTTCCATCAAGAAACAATCAAATTGAACTGCTTATGAAGTTTCCTTCACTTTTGTATAAAACTTATATGCGCCACAGAAGTTCGGTATAATGTTATAATCTTAGAAGGAACTTTCAGGTTGTTCTGTTATACTGTAAGAATGATTAATCTTCCATGCCAGGATCTACTGTGTGTGCAGTGTTTAGTCCACAGGTGTTTATCTCTTACTCATGCAGGGGCCGTAATGACGAACTCCTATTGAACGACCAAAGAAGCAGGTGGCACGGCGCAAATGACATGCGCTGGCGTAGGTGATGTTATCGTTGCCGCAGATGGTTTGGTCAGTGGGCATGGGGCACGGTGCAGTGCGACACATCACGCAGTGGGCACTGTTGGTCTGGTCCGTCACACATGTGTGAGTGCCGGGGCACACCACATTGGAACACGACTCTAAAGGGCAAATACATGGGACAGAGCTCAACCACAGTCCTAAGTTTAGTTTAAGTAAACAAGAGTTCTGCAGATTCCACACACAGAAAGAACAGTATTGTAAAACATCACAGAGATGAAAATAACTCACTTTTGCACTCCCCTTGATACATGATCTCCAGGTCAGGGTGCCCTCGGCAGCGGGCCATTAGGAGGGCGCATTCGTCCTTGTACGTGTTTCCGTCGCTCCCACAGATCGGGTGCTTTCTGGATACATTAGAGCAATCTGGGGAGCAGATGCACTGAGGGCGACCGGATTTCATCTTGCACACTTTCCCTGGGCCGCACTTCACTCCTTCACATGTCTCTGCGGGGAACCGGAATTAAGATTGAATGATTTTAATAATACTTAATTATTTACTTATTTACTTCAGCACTCCAACAATTGTCAGAATATAACTTTGTCACTGCAACACACATTTCTGTGTGATTAAAAAAGAATTGAAACCCATCAGTTAAAATAACACAAGCCGATAGGCGTGAAGTCTCAAAACACACAAGTTTTGGATTCACTGGACACATCACATCAGATTAAAGGAAGACAATTGTCACCCCATACTGGCACTCAAACGGTGGAATGCACTTTACACTTGCTGTCTGAAAGGCTTAGCCTCTTGCTGTCTTCACTGGGCAAATCAAGACTCACCTCTTCACTCAGTACTCAGAAAGGCACTTTCATATTTTAATGAATTTATATTTAAAAAATGTTAGTTCTACGTAAACTCCTAATCCTGCACTGTGCTCTTGCACTATTGCTTATTTGTACTAGCATTGGGGAAATGTTTACTAAGAAAAATACAAAGCACTTCTGCAAGTCACTAAATGCTCTAAATAGAAATGTAAAAATATGATAAGATATGCAAATGAACTCTACAATAATATCCTTCTATAAGAGGATTCACAGACAGTGATACAGCAAATGCCCTCAAACATAGCAACATGCAAAATAAAGAATCTTTCAGTGGAAGCAACTAGATTACAGAACCATTAATGAAGTGGTTCAATGGTCCTTGCTCAAGGATTGAACATTGGCAGCTTGGTAGAGATTTAATATGAACCCCTGACCTTCTGATCTTCAGTCCAGGACTGTAATAGTTAGGCCACCACATCCCAATCTACATATTATAAATAAGCTCTTTCGATCATCTTCAAATAAACACAAGTACGGTACCTTGGTACTCGCCAGAAGGCTTATTGTGTGCCGAAAATGACATGTACTTGGAATTAGAAATAATGCAAACTTAATTATTCTGATCCAGACCCTGAGAAAATCATCATATGCATAATGGATAATAATTTGCAGCAGTTTTTCTGAGTTTGTTGTAAACAATAATCTGTTCCTAAGACACACTACCAAAGTATAATAGAGAGTTTTGGTTTTCTATAGTATCTGATAACATTACATGGCATTATGGACTCCATAAAGCACCGGGCAATTCCAAATCTTTCTTTCTTTGTTTATTTAGTTCATTTAACATTGCATTTAAGCATCAAAGGGCATTGGAAGTTGAGTGTTGACTCAAGGTTTTTTCAAAACTAATCCTATATATTCTCAGCTTAGGGATACATTAGTGTAGTCAATTAACTTACAGCATGTCTATGTACCGTTGTAGGAAACCTGAGTACCCAGAGTAAACCCATGTGTACACAAGGAGGACATGTAGACCAGACAGAAGGGCCCCAGATCACTCCACCTGGGATCGAACCCAGGACGGGATTTCAAATGTAAATCTGACTGCTCTGACAAGAATCTACACTTGGCACAGGGGTAAATATTTAAATAAACCAAAGTATAAAGGCAAATCCACCTAAATGATTCATTTATCACTGAATCAAGATAGTTTCTTCCCAGTTGCCTGATCCAACCCTTATTGAACACATCTGGAATGATCTGAACAGGAGAATCCACAGGAGAGGATACAGGGCTTGAGGAGGGTCTCCTATTGAGGCATATCCTAATGATATAATCAAGAATACTTCTAAAACATATTGCTAATTTAACGAGGATTAAGCTGTAAAGAGTGGCATGGTGGGCGGGTGGGTGTTCACTGCCTGTGTGGAGTTAGCATGTTCTCCCCATGTTTGCGTAGATTTTAAAGATTGAGAAAAAGGACTTACTGCATTAAGGCATTCCAAAGGTCATAGTGAATCAAAGTCTAAAGGAATTTGTGGTGATATTACGTGTTATTAGGTACGCTTCAGTCACAGTTGACTAATTCTATGTCTAGTGCGTATATATTACAGTTTTGGTAGACAGATCTTAGGCTAAAACCTATAATATGGTCAGTGATTGGCAGAAATTGCATGTTGCCTCCTGCCCCAACAATTCTCTAATATCAGTGCACATGATGTTACTTTAAGTAATAGGACTAATGTCATAGCTTTACATTCTTTATTACATCCTGTAAGAAATGAGAGCTGGTTTGTGATAACCATCTGAAATCCCCAATCTCTAATCCATTCCTCTGTAATATCCTGTGTATACAATAATCACTAAATCATTCCCAGCATGAACAGATACTGCTGGATATTTTGCAAATCTGAGGAATCTGTCTCTGTTGCATTAATGAATGACTTAAGAAATATAGACAGACAGCAGTTTAGGATTTGGACACCCCAGTGATTAAAACTGACACTGTAATGTGAGGGAAGGTACAGACTGGACATTGTGCTTGAGTCTGGAATGTGCTGAGGCCTTGGAACACGTGAAAGGGAAGGTCCGACAGTCCATACGCTTTTATGGCAAAGAAAGTAAAGTACATTAGAGTGGAAAAAAACAGTTTCCTTTTTTCTGTTGCTGCTTTTTTATCTAATGACTCTGATTGCGTTCTAGGTTTATGAGGACCAGACTTTTCAAGCATGTGGCAGTCATTTCTCTCTGCGGTGAGCTGGAATTCAGTGGTTTCTGCGGGGAGGAAGGCAAAACAGCCCTGCTTTCCTATAAGCGCTTGGAAAAAGTGAGAATAAGTGGGTAAAGCAAGAAGAAGTAAACTGCTATTGTACTGAGCGCATTCCATTTGACTTCACGGCTATTCCAGCTGATCATCTCCATCACTTCGTGCTGGCACCTGTTAATCTCTCGAATTGGTGCAGGTTCATTCATTGGTATTACATCGATAAAAATCCCCAGGGTTACTTTTAATGCTCAGAATTCTTTGTGAACCAAATGTCTGTCCTAAAGAAACCTTCATATTTGGCCTTGACATACAATAGTGCTTAAACAGCTGGATGGAGTTAGAACATCTGGCTTAAATCCATACCCATCTTTTCCAATGTGAGCAGAAACAAAATTTAAGACGACCAATCATTAGCCCCAGATTTGCTCCGGACTGTAGCGTGTCTACGCATGAAACGGCGGCGTCTAGCGTGCTTCCCTCTCATCGTGCTATTCTTTTTCCTTCAATTTCCTCTTTTTGCCTCCATTCTGCTAACACCTTGAGCCACATTGAGACTGTCACAACACATACAATTGGTTACTGTTAAAGTCATTTATGGAAAATGTTGATGCTGTCTGGTGGGCCGAATCGCAAATCGCTTTTCGGAGCGGTTCCTGGTTGATTTGCACTTCAGACTGGCTTTCATTGAACGTGTGGATGTTGGCTTTGACTGAAGTCCTTAGCCAAATAGACTCGTATCTGTTAGTTCACGACAATGAAACAATTTTGTTACAATTTAATTTTTTACAATTAAACAAATTTTGGAAATGTTATTAAGATATGAGTATTTTAGCAAAGAAATTTAGATCTGTACTTTTTCAGATATGTCAAATGACAACACTCCTAACTGGATATTTGACAAACCTTTAATACTTCTCTTTATCGATTAGGCTATATAGCTTACTATAACATAGTGTTTATTCGTCTGTGGTCACCATCACCTCACCACTTCACATTATAGCTGTTTTATATACGTTAAGTGCCTTTTGTAATTGCTGTCACATGTATTTTACACATTTTATTTGCTTTGTAGTTTTTAATCATCTTGTTTGTTTGTTGTTGTTTGTCTTGCTGTTGCTTGGTTGTTCATAAAATTATTGTACAACTGAATTATAATGGGATTGCCTTTTTTAAAAATTAGCAATTGATAGTGTAACCGTTTATGCACTGTTTGTATTTATATCTATAACAAGTTAAATTTCTCTTTACGGTTTTCTTTGCACAGCTGAACCCTTTATCACTGGTGGCGGAACTGAAATTCGGTAGCCCATCAATGCAGTAAGTGCCCCATTCAGGTGCAAGATATGAAAGAAAGCAAAAATACACATGCTAAACCTTTTTAAATCAAACCAGCTTGGTACAGGTGCAACATCCAAAGTTGAAAGGCAAATTTTAATTTCCTATTATCATTTATTCTAAGTTTTAAGATGACGGTCGTTCAAAAAAAAAAATAATGACTAGATGCCTAACTGAACATGACTGAACATGCCTACTTGTATTTTCGGATAAGTTTAACTTCATTCCAGACCAGAAGGTCCAGGGTTCAAATCCCACCTCTGCCAAGCTGCCACAGTTGGGTCCTTGAGCAAGACCCTTAA
>JAUZST010062004.1:0-23033 GCA_034779995.1 Parotocinclus haroldoi
GTGTGTGTGTGTGTGTGTGTGTGTGTGTGTGTGTGTGTGTGTGTGTGTGTGTGTGTGTGTGTGCGTGTGTGTGCGTGTGCGTGTGTGTGTGTGCACTCGCATTGACAGGCCTCTCATTAAAATCTAAATGCATGTGACGCCTGGCAATATTAGGCTGCATCTGGAACAAATGGGCCAGGAGGTACTTTATTCAGTTTGTTCCCTTTACACCCTCACCCTCCCCAATTTCTCTCCTCTACAGACAAACGCATATTGGATTTATTCATCATATTTGTTGTCTCATTGTTTTGTGTGGTAATATTTCTGGTTTGTCCAATAGCGTGGATGGAGAAATGGTTTTGATTCCATGCTTTGATGCAGGGACAGATTGTAAACTGTGATTTTATTAAATCCTTCATTAGGATTCATCAGTTAGATTGGATCAGAAAAAAGGTCACCGTGCAAATTTAAACCCCCTCCCCAACACCTCCGCTTCAACCCTCACTTATTTTTTTTCTTTTTCTCTCTCTCTGTGACAATGTTCCCCATTCTCTCCATTGCCATATCTGAAACAAATTTGCTGTGAAAATGGAGAAAAATGATCATTATGGACTGGTGGAGGAATACAAGGTGAAAGTGACATTATCCCCCTCCTGCTTTTTCCTCCTTCCCTATTTTCCCTCCCCCTTCTCCTCTTTCCCTCCTTGTTTCCGTTGCTCGCTACCTTTAGCGGGCGCCGATGCCACAAATCATTTGTATGCTCTCATTTAGGTTCATAGGCCGCAATGGTGCTTACTGCTCAGAGAGCAGATGACTTTCAGAGAGCAAGCGAGAGATAAAAGAGAACAAGGGAGGGGACGGGGGAAGGGGGTCGGCTATCTGCTGGCACATGGAAACATTAGTGGGAGTTTGATGTGAAATTGAGAGGGAAATTGTATGTGCCATATGTCAACTTCTGCTAAAGGCTATTTTATTGTCTTGTGCAGTGTTTGCTTAATGCTTGCCTTTATAGGTCTGTGTTTGTTTCTTGGCCAAAATGCGTATGACTGCAGTTCTGTTTGTAGTTTGGACTTAATTGTAATGAGTTGTGACGAAAATGAGAATTGCTGCTAGACAGACAGAAGTAAGTGTATGTGTATGTGTGTGTGCGTGTGTGGGTGTGTGTGTGTGGGTGGTAACAATAAGCTGTCTGTCCTTTGTTTTTTTTCCCCCTGTAACCCCACCCTACAATACACTACTGCCTGTATTAACATGTGCATTTGAGATAGTATTGGGGGTTACTTTTGATGTTACAGACAGGGATTAGTAGTTCATCACACATCCACGTCTGCGTCTTTCCATCATTTTGGGAACTGTCCATTGACATACTATTACTGGAGATAAATAATGCTGCACCTTCAACTTAACCTCTGTATCCTAATGCAAATGAGTAATTTTCTTTATGGGGACCAACAAGGTTTCTATCCTGTCTATCTGGGAATATATTCCCCACCAAAATATAAATATTTGGTCTCACACATGCACTCGCGCACACACGCAATATATGTAACAGTTTTGAATTTTAATCTCTTTATATTACAAAGTATATGGACTGGAACTTGTAACCTCATACAAGAAACAAAAATGCACGGCCATATTTAGAACTGAGCTTTAATATACTATTGTTATTTAAGACTAAACCTGTAGATTAGTGATACTACAATAACACACACTAAGCCAGACACAGGACGGCATGTAAATGCAGCTCATCAGAGCACAATCACAGCATAATCAAACCTCGCATTCAATTTCAGTTACTTACTTTTTTTGTTCTTTTACCAGCACTGCTTTCAGGGTGGTGTTGTGAATAATGCCATTATCACAGCTCCAGAAACCAGGATTTAAATTCTGGCCACTGCCTGTTTAGATTTTGTATGTCGCTTGTTTATGTGGGTTTCCTCCTGTATTCCAAATATATGCATTAGGCTATATAAAGTGTCCCTATGTGCATAGCACATGTGAACAGCAATTTGAACTCGCAGCTTTCTGGGGTTTCCAAAAATGATTGTGATGCTAAGTACATCGTAACCTCACACTTTCATACTTAATGTTACAATTGTTTACCAAAAGTCTTTGTAACCAATAAATGTAGCCTTTAAATACATGGCTGTGATTAGTGTAAAATATGACTGTACCAAGGATCATCATGTAATCACATACGCCATCAAGTCGTTTTAATTTAATGCACTCCACTAGAGGGTTAGCGAAAAAAGATGCTCATAGGCGCTGAGAAGTTTGGCTCCACTTTGATTAAAAACAAAAAGTCTAAATGCAGTTTGTATGAAAGGTTGATATGCTGTAAAGAAAACCCTTTAACATGGCAAAACATCTCTGGCACCAGCATATTACAGAGCTTCAGCAGTGGCTCGTCTGCAGTCTCCTCACTCAAATGTTGCATTAGCCATGAGAGTCTAAAACGCTTAACATGAACAAAGCTTAATGTGGTTTAATGTCCTAAAGCAATGACCTAGGAAAACCAAACTTCTCTGAATTACAACTGGTGGTAAGTGCTCTCCACTGCTGATATAACAAACCTTAAACTTTTAACTTTTTACCATTTAAACCTATTATAATAAAATGCTTAAAGTTAAAATTACTACTTTGTTTTTGCACCACATATTCATAATTTCAGCAGTAGATGTTACTTATGGCCAGTAGTAATAGAGAGAGGTTTGGTTCCCAGCTCATTTCTTTAGGAAATTTAGCCATGCTAGACTTTAAAGTACCTTGGGTACTAGAAAGGCGTTATATAAATAAAACATATTCTTCTTCTTCTTTTTCTTCTTCTTCTTCTTCTTCTTCTCCTCCTTCTTCTTCTCCTCCTTCTTCTCCTTCTTCTTCTTCTTCTTATTATTATTATTATTATTATTATTATTATTATATGTTTACATTGAAAGAATAAAGCTTAACATAATGTTTACTTTTGAAGTTGATAAGTTGATAGATTAATATATATATATATATATATACTCATTATACCTGAAACCATTAAACCTAAAAACCTAAAATGCAAATGATAACCGATGATTGATTGAGAGCAATTTTAACTTGACAGTTAGTTAACTTGACAAGTCGTAAACCAGGCAGCTTGGAATTGCTCACGAGTCCAACATTGCCAACTCTGACACTTTGAATTCTATACTGATCACAAAAATTAGGGGACACTTTAAATTTTTTGTGAGCAGTGTAAGTAAGTTTACTACTGAGCCTAAATAGCTGGGCCACAAATGGTTTGTGTCTAAGACCAAGAGGTCATTTGAAAGTTGGCATGTGTTTGTACTGTGACCTCTATTTGACTTTACTCTGGCAATAAAACTTTGCAATCAGTTCTCATTGTTCATGGGAAATGGTGCAGAAAAGATGGACAAATATGACTGCCCTCTTATTCTGTTCGATGTCCCTTACTGTATTTATCTAGCAACATAATGTGCATAGATGCATGGTTTTATTTGATGGGCTTTGTGCTTGTGCTTAAATTATGAAATGGCATTGAACGCTGGCACTGGTTTTCATCTTAGGAGTGAAATGTTATTTCTTCCTCTTACAGTTCCACCTCACTGACTCTGAAGGCAAGTGAACTCTCTGGCCCTCTTTCTCTCTCTAGCTATCTTTTACTCTCTCCTCCTAATACATGTATGCCTGACATCTCTGCTCTCACATTCTCCTTGTCGATTTCCCCAGTGTGCTCTTAAACTGCGGGTGTAATTTAAATACAGGGGTTTGCATTAGCAGGAGGCACTTTGCCAGTAAGATAGGACATCAAGGATAACAGAACAATAAGGAGAATGACACACCAAGGCTAGAATGGAATTGGCTTACATTATCACACACTATCTAAAAAAGCTTTAGACACAATGCCGGTGCCATTCCAAATCCCTGCCTCTGAATCGAGAACAGAGCTAAGAGCGATGCAACGTGAATGAGACAACAGAAGAAAACCAAGCTACTGCAGTCAACAGTCCATCATGTTTGTACACAAAATCATGTTTCCTTTTGTGTTCTAAAGCTGCCATTGTCTCCATACTCTAAAAGGGCCATTAATGCATCAGAGAAAATGTAAACTACATTGCCGCAAGCATGTAAATACCCAGTCATCACATTCAAATGTTCTTGTTGAACATGTCATTTCAAAATTTTGAAAGTTAATATGAATTTGCCCTCATTTTGTGCTGGAATAGCATCCAGGGCTATGTAAGATTATTTCCACTGAACTTCCACTGAACAGTAAAGATTCACATCAATTCAACAAGTGGAGCTTGAATTGATTGCTGGGTGATAATACCTGCTAGCTGTAGAAATTCCCAAAGGTCGTGGATGGGGTTGAAGTCATTGTTATGTGGAAATAAGAAAGAGCCTTCGCTGAATTGTTCCCCCAAAATTGGAAGCGCACAGTTCCCTAGAATGTCACTGCATGCTATAGTATTAGGATGTAGTTCAGTGGAACTAAAAGGCCTAGGTCCAAGGACCATGGAACAGCCTCATTCCATCATTGCCTTCAGAAAGGGAGACCTGATTCACCTGTCAGAAGCTCATTAATTACTCCAGACAGCACAATTCCACTGAAGTCCATCGGTGCTGTACACTAATGTTTAGATCCCTGTGTCATCTGCACCTTTTTAAACCTGAGCATTTGTTTCTCCCAGAAATGTTCACATATTGTAACAATACTTGCAAATGACTGGGGCAGATCTATGGGGGGTGGGGTGGGGTTGAATCCAGGAATTGCCTTTTTGAATGTGGCTTCCAATTCAGGACATCTATTCAACTGACAAGAAGATCCTGAATTCAATCAGGATGGAGCAGCCTGGGTAATTTCAATGTGAAGTCCTCTCTGTATCTGTGTAGGTTTACTCCAGGTAATTTGGTTTCCACCCACTGTCCAAAGACATACGTGTTAGATGAATTGATTACTCTAAACTGGCATTGACTTGAGTGTGTATATATGACTTGAGATAACCTTGTGTACAGATATAACCTAAATAAACAAACAAACTGTAAAGATGGAAAACCTGTTTTATTTTATTCAATGGGCCTTACAAGGGTGTCCATGGAGCGTATTTATATATGACCTATTAAACACTTGTATATCTACCTGTATATGTACTGAGTTTAAATGGCGTCTACAGTCGAAATACAACAAAAACAAATATTCGGTGCCCTTGTTTTTGTACTGAGATTGTGGACAACGTGGTTGTCATCAGGTTCTTGTTCCTTTTTCCGTTTCAAAATTCTCCACACATTCTCCATTGTGGACTGGTCAGGACTAGTACATGGGCCTTAGTAGTGTGTGCAGTATGTGGTTTTGCATTGTCTTGTTGCATTTCTGAAATAGATGATGTCTTAAAAGCAGCTTATTTTGCTCTAAAATTTTAATGAACTTTTATGCATTAATGTTGCCATCACATAAGTGACTGACACAGCCCCATACCTTGACAGACCCTGGCTTTCGGTTGTTGATAAGAGTCTGGAGGATTATTTTGACTTTGCTCTTGAGCACATGGCATGCAATTCTTTCAACAAAGATCTAGAATACTGATTCATCTCTCACAATAGTGTCCACTGTGTTACGGATCGTGCTAGATACCCCCAGGCCAAGAGAAGTTGATACCTCTTCTGGACATTAAAATAAGGCTTTGTGCCATTTATAAATGTAAGACACACTGGTTTTTTTGTTTTGCTTTTTTACTTTTTCTACACACACCATCCAAACTCTTTTTCTGATTTAGGGTTGTAGTAGCTTGGATTGTAGACTTTAAAATCGTAGCAGTTTTAAGTCACCCTCAAGAATATGCAAAGTTCTGTACAATGTCATGTGAATGAAATCAGACCATCAGGCCATGTAATGTGTTTGTGTTGATAGCTGCATAGATGGCTGTCTCACGCTGATATGTTTTGCTGCACCTCAGCTGTGTTTTGCGAAGATGCAAGAGGCGTGCCCGTAATGGCTCATTCTCAGTCATACAAAGCATGTCAGTCATTGTCTTTGTAAGATACTACAGTGCTCATGAGATTCTATTCATTTGGGCCGAGTCTGGGTGGTCCTTTATTTATCAGTTACCCCAGCCCCTGTACCTCCTTCTTACTTTCTCCCTCCCCCTTTATGCCTAGTTATATGAGCATGCATAATGACAGAGATGCTGACCTGCTGTGTATTGATTACTATGGTTCTTGCATGTTGAATTGCTTTTATGCCTCTGTGCTCTGTCAATACACTAACCCTTAAAATCATCTGGATGTAGAAAGTTGCTGATTCTGCCATGCTCTTTTGTCCAACGTACCATTGTGCCATTTTGATTAATGTATTTCAAATGATTGTAGTCCATAATGTAAGTCAATATCTCATATGTTTAGTCTGAATGTATCTGGAAAGTAGCATTTATGCCTGCGGTTACGTCAGAATTTTGTACTTACTATTAACCTACTTTACCCATATACTACCTTGCCAGATACATAAGGTGTAACATAAGGTGTTAACATAAGTACAGCAATAGTAATGACGTGTGAAACAGCGCAACCTGTGGTGCAGAAAGTTTTATTAAATCGTGTTTTTTTTTAAATCACCATAAGCAGACTGAAACCTGAGCATTAGGTTGATGCTGCACTTCTTAAAATCATGAACTAGATGATGATGATGATGATGATGATGATGATGTGGATGTGGAAGAAGAGGAGGAGGAGGAGGAAGGGCAGGTCTTATTTACCTACAGGTCTTGCTTGATCTACAACCTGCAGCATGAGAACTGTAATGTTACACTAATCACAACGGCATATCTCGCAAATATCAATTACTTATTACTTTCAGCATTTCTACATGAGATTAATGTACACTATCAACAAAGGATGCTTAGAGAGTAAAATTAAAATGATGGAAAATAAATTCTAGAGGAAAGGGTATGCCCATTTTATCTGTTCCCATTTCATTCCATACATTTATCATAATGAGTGAATTGTGTTTCCTCAAGAGGAATAGCTACACTCATTTCAGGTAATGTGACTGTTGTAGTTGTTTTAAGCAGGGGTATTATTCAACTTTCACAAATAAATGCAGTAACATAAACTAAGAGATGGATGGTTTATCAGTGGTCTGTCATAGAATAGAATGCACTGTATTTTGGTCTGTATTGTATTTGAACTATATGTGCATGTGTGAGATGGATACCAAGCAATTGTAGGTACTCGGGCGAGTATACTTTGATAACTTACCAGCATAGATAGTTCTTGGACTTTTAGTGTAGGTGGTGCCTCTGACCAGGCTGAGGACTGCATAGTGTATTAATTTTCTCCCTAACAGTCTGCCACCTGCTGATGCACAGAAGCATTGCAGCCCCTTCTCCTTTTGGCAAAGGGGTCTTCCACATGGTGAGGAATGACGAGAGGCTGGAGACATGGGGAAAAGCAATTTTAGGCAAAATAAAAACCTTGTACTTATACAGTACATTCCTTATAATGTAATAGAAGGGGTTGGACTGCATTATTTGAATGGTTTGTTTTGCAGCCATTAACAGTAGGTGTACATTACTGTATTTTCTTTAATTATTTGTGCATTTCTAGACATTTTTCATAAATTGTGAAATTGAGAAAAGGTTTAGCATGTGTATAAGTTTAGGTTTAAACCTGTAGCGGTGTCTCTGACGCATTCACGTATCTTTTGCACACATCATGCCTGTGAAAATACACTTTTACAGTCAACGACCTATTTCACAGAAATTAATACGGTCATTAAAGGGTATACAACTTTATGGTATAGAATTTTTATGACTAATTACACTATGATAGTTTGATGACGTTTTTCATCTCACTGTTTTCAGTAGATGCTAACTGTGCGTTTCTAGTGTGACATTAGACTTAATTGTATGTGTGTCTTGTTTTTGTGGGTGTCTTGCTGTCTACATAATGAGTACTTTATGTTTAATTAACGTCTGATGGGAAGCAAACTAAGGCATATGATCATGTGGCTCTCCAAACACTATCACTTTGCAATCAGTCACCCACTTTAGATTGATTGAGGTCACATATGACAGACCTTACAGCTTAGCACAGCAGATCAATGGTGTTTTGCTTCTAATTCCTCTACAGGATGTGTAAGTGATATGGTAATTTTGTTGTTTTTTTTCGTAATACATGCCATATGGTACAGAGTCAACATATTTCTGACCACACATGGGACAATGCCTGCAAAGAGATTAGATACACGTTCTTTTTAGAGTCATGCCATCACCTCGTCCACATAGTAAATCTAAACATTCTCAATGTTTAAGCTACTGTACCATGGACCACAAGGTCCAGGAATAAAGTCCCACCTCTGCCATGCTGCCCCTTTTGGGATCTTATTCAAGGCCCTTAACCCACAATTTGCGTGGATTTGAAGTCGCTCTGCATAAGGGCATCTGCTAAATGGCTAAATTTGAATACGGTAATATCGGTGGTGTAGAAACTTTGAAGCTGGTCATGTGGATTATTTGGGGAGAGAGAGATAAGTGCTGGGTGGTGCATTTCAATAAACTAAATAATGCATATTACAAGTTCTAGCTCCTCTGGTGCTGTTTTTCTGTCACCTGTTCGAGTCCTCATACCGTACATACTGCTGCAGAGGTCAGTTTGTTCGAGTCTGGGTTAAAACCTCTGGTGAGGCTTGGAAAATTGTCTGATGCATTTAGGGAACCCTCCATTGTACCTGTGCCTAGGGAATTCCAGGATAGGTTCCAAAGCGTCCCCTGTAACTCTGACTACGGGTGGTAACATGGGACACTTCTTTGCACACCTCTGCCTCCGCCTTGTGAATTTTAGGTAAGCCAGACAGCTCAAACCTACTCTAAACCACTCCACAGTCCAAAGAATTATTCCACTATTACACTAATGATTACACTAAAGTGGATTTGATTTGAGCATATATGTGACTAGTCTTAATGTACCTATGTGTATGAAACATTGTGTGTTTCTAACATGGCCACTGATGCTGAAAGCAATATTAAATAAACCAGTTCCACAAAAATATTCAATGCTCTATTATAAAATAAGCTTTATGTTAATGATTTTGCCAAACTGTAGTTTCATGTAAATGTTTTAAGCATATTTAGGGTAGGCTATTATACACTGCTCACAAACAACTAGGGGACATTTAGAAATGGAATATCCCATAATGAAATATTCCCTCATTTATGTGAGCCGTGTACAGTAGAAAGAGTATATATTAAACCACTCTGTTTACAATACATTACTTTCAAAGGATGTATCAGAACATATAGCCAATTGTAAACCAGAGACTGCCTGTGTAATACTATAGCAATGCAACACTCAGATATGCGAATCAAAAGCTTAAAGCAGTCTATGGTTTTTACACTGAAACCCACAAAGAGCTGAAGTGACAGTCATTTCCTTTGTGTTTAGACGGGCACAGCTTGGCTTGCAGCGCAAATCTCTTGGGTGAAGTGACTTTTGACACGAATGCTCACATATCTTCCCCTAGGGCATGAAGTTTAGCTCTGGCCACTGGGGATGGGTAGGAGATCAATTCAGACCCCAAGCTCCCCATCAACATGTCTCGTTTAACCAGTACTCTTTTATATACATAGGCTGGAGCATGAGCTACACTCATATGAACTCATATGCTCAAATAAAGCAGTTTAATCTTACGGTTTTCTTTAAAAATGATTATGATTTACTGTTGACTTGATACAGCCATGTGGCGAGATGATGCAGGATCATTGGGACACACTATAAACATAGCTGGTCAAGATTATCTGCCTGCCTTTATTAGTTTTCTCTAAATCTAATAACACTGGGGGTGGGTTTGGCAATGACAGAGACATGGTTGGGGGTGGTATGGTATATTTAATGAGAAGAATAGAAAGGGTAAAGGTGCACGAGCCATGAAAGACAACAGACCTCCACTGTCACCATGAGTAGCAGCAGGCTGATACAATCCAACTCAATAACTGGTATTTTCTTCCTCTGGCATACATTTTAGTATGTAAACAAAACACTAAACACCACTGAAAATTCAAAGCTTATTTATTGTACTCCTGCTAAATTTGTGGGCATCATTGTATAGGCTCTAACCATTTATGAGAAGACAACGTTAGTCTGCAGCTCTAATGACTAGAGTTGCATTTATGTTTATTATACAATTAATCCACCATTATCAGCAATTACATTTTTCATAGCTGCTAACCAGGACAACATTTAATACCATTCTGGGGTTTGTTGCATGACTAACCTTTTAATTTCATGCCATAGCATCTCAAGGACCTCTAGCATCTTACTGGGACAGTTCTCCATTCAGCAATTTTCATGGCCCACTTCGAGATAGACTAACTAACGTATGTTTTAATACAGGTATGTATAATGTATAATAATTTTAAAGGCTTTTCCATTATATTATACCACTACCATGATTGTATATGTTTTTATCCAGTGGATAATCAGAGAAAAATAAGACTTTTTAAGATAATCTGAGCTGAGAGACTAAGTACTTTTATTGATTCGCTCAATAGTGACAGATCTCATCTCCAATCATTGCAAAAACGTAATTGGCCCAGGCCAAGGCTAGTGATGTAGGCTGCCAATCGATAAAGACACAGACTTTATCGTTAATCCTTATGAATTATGAATGTAGCTTTTGAAAGCTGCATTTAAATGACCCTCTTAGCAGCTCATGTATATTTTTGTATTACGGTAGTCTTTTCTTTCTCTTCATCACTGACACACAAAAATTGCATTCATGACATTAAACAAGGCCATTTACATTTGGCCACTGAGTTTAATAGCGATCTATTGATCAGTGGATGTCACACTATCCTCATTAAATCACTGTTGACACACATATATCTGACACCTCTGATATCTACATTATTTATGAACTGCTTGTAAAGGTGCTTGCAGATTCCAGGAACAATGCGGTTACATTTTAAATAGATACATGCTTGATTTTTAGTAGGAAAAAGTTGATGTATAGAGAAAACTCACAACCAATTATAAAACTTTTTCAAAAGGCACTTGGTACGTGATTTTGAGTAAAATGTTAGAGTGATATTAGAGATTGTTTGTGTTTACAGTTAATATTTAGCCATATATAATACATGATTACCACTGCATACAATTTAAGTTCCTTCTGCCAGCTGGCCAACAACTGACCATGTTATATTTATGACTTCAATTCAGAACATGACAGGGAAATGACTGAGAAGCATGCAGAAGATGAAATGAAGAAATGAACGCATAAACCTCCGGTTGTTGGGGTTGCAAAAAGCAGGGTTTTTTCTGCCTTGTTTCGTGGAAAAACACAAGGTACTATGGTACTTCATACACTGCTTATTATTACAAACCAATGACTAATATAAAAAATAATTAATAAATAAGATATTTTGGTAGATTGTGAACACCCAGAGACATATGAGCTTTAGATTAAACCTGTAAATCTTTTCACATATTCATATTTGTGTACGATATTTGCTCTTTTTGCAACTTTCCTTTAACACTTCTCTTCAGCAATGGGCAGTGGCAAATTGTGATACAGGTCTCAAGAGTGTATTTTCCTACCTCTTGTTAATTTTCTGACCAATTGTTAATTTTTATTACTAGTGTTGTAGCAAAAGGGTCTTGTCTCCTTTTAGAAATCGGTCTCAAGACCAGTCTTGACCTCATTTGGACTTATATATTGTTTTTGTCTCGAGCTAAGGTTTGTACTGGTTGTAAGGCTTGGACTGCTTATTGAGGCCAGCTGAGTCCAATGTATTTGTCTCAGGTAGCGTTAATTATAAACTGAACTTTATTTTATTGTTCTTGTATGTTGACAATCTTTTAAAACAGAATAAATCATTTTATTTGACTTTCTCTACATGCCTAAATAAAAGCTGCACTCAGATTGGCTAACCAGGGAAAAGTTACCGTTCTTAAAGTTAGCTGTTCTGGTTCAGTATCCAATCCATGAACATGAACGTAATTACTTTGCTTAGTTAGTATAATTTAGGATGGCTTTTGTCTGAGGGTAGATTTGTTTTCAGTTTACTTTTATGTGGTGACTTCTAATTAAGTTTGATATGAATCATCACCGTCATTTGATACCAAACGTTACCTTGAATGTAGCTGGGTAATGTCAGAGCTGTAGCATTAGAAGCTATGGTTGCAGTATTAAATAATTTAAAACATCATACATAATAAACATTTGGGATGGTGAATGAAATTTATTTTACAAAGTTTTTTTATTTTATAAAGTAGTTCACTGATTCACAGGGACTGAGTTGGCTTAGCTGTTAAGTTACTGGACTGTGGACTCCAGGGTTCAGACCCCATCTCTGCCAAGCTACCACTGAGCAGGTTCGTGAGGCACTTAAGTCACAATTTCTAAAACTGTATCAGCTGTAAGTTACTCTGGTTAAGGGTGCCTGCCAATTAACAAAATGTAAATTTGTCGTATGATTGTTGGATTGCTGCAAATTAAAAATGAGTAGTGGTAAATTAAAGATCTAGATATTCAGAAATGACTAAATGGAACAATCTGCACTGGCTATTCCACAGAGTAGTATAATAACCAGTACTATAATACTAATAATGATTATTACATATTACCACAGAGTTAATTACAGAAGTGATTTGTTGGTTCAAGGATGATGGGGATGATTATGTTTATGATGCAGATGAGAGATCTTCTGTTTAATGCGTCCTAATCATAGGCTGCCTTTCTTGTCTGACAAGCATTTACACACTTCAACTGAACCCCATATTAGATCTCCTTTAATTCGGATTAATTGAAAAATTACCATAAGCGGAGGTCATTAAAGTTATTACATTCCAAGGGTTGGGAATTAAAATCCCACACCTCCTGCGTCTTGCTTGTGCTGAATGGATGTGTGGGCTATAATTTGCTTTGAGGAGAGTGTTTTGCATTGATGATCTTATTTTAATATAAATATCGCTTTTGCACCCACAAATCTCCAAACAATCTCCTGCACATGGGCTTGAATTTCTTAGTTCAAGAAACTCAGTTCAGTCATTTTCAATATCATAATCCAAATAGTATATTAAACAGTTATAATCACAATATTAAAAATCACTCTTCATAAGGGTGATAACCCTAATAGCTTGCTTACAGAATATACAATGTCTGGTCTGCACAGGTGTCTAACATATATGCCAGATTTTCATTCAGCTCATTAGTCGAATCTTTGTAACTCTTCCGGTGTGTTCAGTCACCATGATGCTGATGATGTTTTTAATGTATTTCGCATTCAAGACTCAAATCTTTCTATGCTCCAAATTATAATTTAATGAATTTATTGCCCTGTTTTTTGAGAGCATTGCTTCTCTTAATAAGATTGTTAGTCTGCCGAGAAGCATGCCACACTCATTACGTTCCTCAGTGCCGTGATTAAATTGATTTGTTGTGCAAATCCATCAAAAACAGAAGCGTATATAAATCAATACACAGACACACTGCAATGCGATTGGGGTTTAATAACTTGTTAGTGCATTTCTTACTTTGCAAAAGTGAATTAGGCTGCAGAGAACAGGGATTAATGCATTAATGTTTAGCTCATCACTGAGAATGCATTTTTTCTGGGAAAACTGACTTCAGATTTCTCAACATGAGACGTCACAGCAATAAAGTGTTTAGAAATGATCATAATGTGAGCTCAGTAGTTTCTTAGCTGAAGATAAAAATGGGAATCATTATATTATTTAGACTTATTTGAGATAAGTCTCAGATATCATAACTTTTGTTGGTATCTTTGTTAAACCTCAAGACAAGACATGAGATCACTGACTTCTTTCTACTTATTTCTCTTTCCATTGTTCTCACTGTTTCTAGGAGAATCTATAGATGTGAAGATCTCTTGATAAGGCTTTTCGGATAAGGGTAATCTGCAATAATGTATGTTTTCAAATCGTTCTTTTGGAAATTGGACTTTTAATTTTGCTTTATTTAGACATTTAATTATTTAGATTTTGGTTGTAAGAGTATCCAAGACTTTTTTTTTTTTTTGGGGGGGGGGGTGGCACTTTCTGTACTTGAATTAAATGACAGCTGAAAAGAAAGATGAAAAAACAGGTTATTTTCATGCCAACACAAACTATCCATCTTCCTCCCTCCCCCTCATTCAGCCATAGATATATGTCATGGGAAACAGCCCAAACGTCTTAATGGTGTCAGTTCAGCTATTATCGACCAAACCACCTCCTCTTACTGCCAAAAATGTCACCATCATCCCCTGTCACTTGAAAATATAAAAGAGAAAATGGACATCTGTGGAGGAGTGGAAGATTTTTAATGTCAACCAGACTTATGCACTAATCCATCACAGAATTAATGTCTGCCAAAATAATTCATTCATATGAACCCTTTTAGCACTGTTTGTCTAATGTCCACAACCAACATTAAAAAAGATTGGCTATTTCACTGCTTAAACTCAGAAATTATTGTAAAATATTAGCAAGGCAAATAGTTTCTTAAATGTTTTTTTTTTCAACTGAGAAATGTTCTTGATGTTTGTTCACCACCTTTTCAGGTCCTCTAATGAGCAAGCCTATGTTGTCAGTGGGAAGGAAAAACAAATGTCCTTTGGGCAACTATTTTAATAAATAATATGGGTCCATTAGCAATATGTACATTAACATACACATTACCAACACACCAGTTTGTGCTTTGTAGTGGTATACTGGTGAGGTTTGTTCATTAGCTTTTATTTACTACCTATTCAACGTTAATGGCTATATTCACGACTGTGTTATAACTTCACACTAATCCAACTTCTTGGCCAGTCAAGGATGCTGTTGACTGGACATTTTTTGTAGGTGGACAATTTTCAGGCCAGCAGTAACTCATAATAAAAATTCCTACCAGCACAACACACACTAACACACCACCACCACATCAGTGTCACTGAAGTGCTAACAATGATTCACCACCCAATTAGTATGTGATTTGTGCTGGTCTTATGGGGTCCTGACCAGAGTAAAGGGGATGAACAAAGTATATAGAGAAACAGACATAAAAAAGACTGTGATTCCAATATGATTCAACCAGTAAATATGCTAGAAATATAAAGACCTAACAGCGAACAGACAGAACAGTTGGCCTTTAAAACACACTTTTAATCCATCTGTGCTTACATATTACAAGTCTTTAAAGATTAAAGAGCCTAATTTAAAGACAAATGAGCTACAGGACAAAGCCAAATAAAAATACTGTGTAATTACTTATTGATTTCAGCATCACTGTCATACGGTTACTTTATGAAACAAAGCTAGGATAGGCAATTGGACCAAACAGACAACTGGTATAATTACTATAGAAACACAATATGGAAGATTAGGAAGATGCATCAATGACCAATAAGTCAAACAAAAGATCGAAATAATTGTAATAAATAATTTAAGAGGTAATCAGCAATTTTTAAGTTATATTGGAGAGAGGAGTTGATCTCTTGAGTCTGATAAAGAAATGAGGGAAGAAATCTTGAGAAGCAGGTGCTAAGAGTAAGTTAAAATATTTAAAAGCAAATCAAAATCCTTTGCACAGCATCTGTGGTAAAATTATCTGTAAAATGAAACAGCTTTACATAGAGGCTATTATCACAGGCTTAAAAGAAGTATATTCAAATAAATCGTTTTCCTCCTGTCATACGTTTTCAGCCAGATAAACCACTTTTACAGATGTACTAATTAAATATGACGGTTTATTTTTTTTCGGTGCTGCTTGCTCACGTTTTTGGTGTATTCTGATATGCAGAAAACATACACACACCCCATCTTTCTCTACACTCCATGAAAAAAAGTTAAATTAAGGTGGTGCGCAGCATCTCTTTTCACCTGTCATGTCCCATTAGAGGCTACGCCGACTGACCTTGGGCTGTCTCCCTCTGCATTAGGGCTGCAGGGGAAAGCAACGTTGTCTCAGTGTTATGTTAACATAATGATAATGCTGTGAAATCAGGCCCTCGGCCTGCTCCCGCTGCTCATTACGCCTCTCCAAATTCATTTGCAAGGTCGATTCCGTCCCGATCATGCATACGACACACGCTAACCTGTTCGCTCAAAGATATCTTCCATGCTAATGCACTTATGCAGACTGTGAATAATGAAAAAGATTGAAATAACTACAGAACACAGTCATTGTTCTGTTTTAGAAAAGGCTAATATTGTTCATCTAATTCCATGCAACTTTTAAAGGTTATTTGAGGGTTCTATACAGATTAAGAGTCAGAACAAAGAAAAATACTGCATATCTAATTCTCAAGCAAATAGTCAAGGGTGGGGGTTAGAAATAGATTGGCGTTAATGCAAGATGACAGCTAATAGGTTTTTCCTTTGTGTACTTTCCTCCTCTATTTTACTGATCTAAATAAGTCACAAATCAGTGTGTTAAGCTTATTTGGAGTTTCTGTCAATGTGACAAGCAAGCACGATTTAAAGATTGATTCAGTGGTTCAGAGAAGAATGGAAATGGTAGAAAATCAGAGAAGAAATGCTAAATTAGGTTGTGTAGACTTAGATATTTTTCCAGTTTTGCTTGGAGGCCCGGTTGATAGGATTTAAGTGACACAACCTTTGACTACATATGCAGATATGGTCAACAATAAAATGCTACCTTAATCAAATTCATTCTCCACACAAAGTCTGTTTGCACTCCTTGTTTCTGCACTCATTGTCCATTTTATTAGTTTTACTTACCATATTGAAGCTCTTTGTAGTTCTACAGTTACAGATTGTAGTCCATCTGTTTCTCCACATAGTTTGTTATTCTCCTTTTACTATGTTCTGTTATGGTCAGGACCCCCAAAAGAGCATCACAGATTGGGTACTTTATGGGGGATGGATTATTCTTAGCACTGCAGTGACACTGATGTGGTGTGTTAGTGTACTTTGGTGGTATGACTGGGTCAGACACAGCAGTGCTGCTGGAGCAAATATTAAAGATACAAGCACTATTACTTGGCGCAGCAGTACTAAATAAAAATACTGAGAATAGTGTATCTGGTCTGCAGCTGCATGTTTAGTAACCTGTATATCTAAATTTTTATTAAAACATTACATGCCCAATCAGAGGCTGAAGTGACTATTGGTAAAACAGTTTTTATCTAAATTTAGCATACTAGTCTACAGGCTAAAGCTTTTCTTAATCCAATAAATAATAATAATGAAATGTATTAAGAAATCTATCTAGATGTAATTAATTTTTTCCCTTCCTTTACTAACAAGTATTTTTTTTATCAAATGCCAATTAAACTTTAGACTGTTTTACTTAGAAATCCTCTCACCTGACTGGCCTTTGCTTGAGCTGTTGCCTGTACAAAAACTGTATATCTATTTACATGTAGAAGAATAATATTGCGTTATGGTAAACTATTAACTTATTGAAATCAAGTATCTGTAAAACACCCATAAAAGCAAGAGAGAACAAGCCATGTATTCATATCTTCCCTAAATACTGCAAGGTTTAGGTTAAACTCTTTAACTTACTTGTTCAAAAAGGAATAATTTACATTGAAATGAAATATCCATTAATGTATCAATTAATTTTCATTTTGGTTAATTCCTGTTTGTAACAAACATTCAAATAACCTTTGTGAAATTATTCTCATGTTCAGAAACACCCTCTTACACAGGCACCTTTTGCCTCACACAGTGTTGTGGAGTAAAGAAGAAGATTTGTGAAGCATGGTGGTTAAATAAGGAAGAAAACTGTTATATATTTCCTTCAGAATTTAGGCTGCATAGTTTGAAATCTTGAAAAATAGTAGTCAGAAGTACAGAGTATTTCAGTATACTGTATACCACAGAGGACAGAAGTCCGAAAGCACTATTGAAGATACTTGTTTGCATCTTTATGGAGAACATTTTGTATGGAAGCAGGATAATGGCACCCAACGCAAAACTCAGAGCATTGCAACAACAATACTGCTCAAAAATGAGCGTTTACTACAAAATGAAATATCGCGTAATGAAATATTCCCTGCTTTTCGTGAGCAGTGTACTTGAATTCCAAGAAGATTAAGTGCTGACTGTCATGGACCTTCCTCCACTGTCACCTGACCAATTCCTTACAGAGCATTTATGGGCATGCTCAGTAACGCAGCTCTTTGGAATATTGAAAAATGTGCTTGGATAAGAAGCTCAAGTGCATGCTTTCTTTAGGACCAAATCGAGAACATACCAAATATGAAGAAATTTGTAAACTAACCAAAACATTATGTTAAAAGATTCAAATTTTCTAACAAATTTTCACTGCTGATTATTTGATTTGCAAATTAAAATCATTCTATTCAATTTAAGACAACTGTGATATCAAAGCATTTACACTAGTGATAAGAGAATTTTGGCCTCCATAATGTATAAGCTGGTTTCAGGAAAACTGAAAAAATCTTATTTTTCAAAATGAAGGACGTAAGCCTCCTACTTCAGTGTTGCTCTTTTAGCAGTGAAAGGTGTGTGGGTGTATTTGCCATCTCGCTCGCTTTCCTTTCACTTTCTTGCTTTCTCTTTCTTTCTGACCTCTATTTCTCTCCCCCGTCTTTCTTCTGAGCATTGCGTTGGCCTCTTGTGCTCCTCTCCTCTTATATCTGAAATCGGAGAGAACCTGTCAACGGAGAACATTAGTATTCGCTTTTCATCTCTGGCCTCTCCTGGCTCTCTTTTCCCTTGTCCGCATAAAAATAGTTTACACTCTTGACGAGAAAATGCTCAGACTCCCATGGTTTGTTTGAAAGCAAACATGCACAATTGGCTAGTCTATATTCTGGGAAGAATTTTCTTTGCAAGGTGTTTGCCGTTGCCATGGGGACTAAGTGCAACGTACACACACTTTTGTCCCTTAATGTCTCTGTGTAGGAAAAGTGATAAAACAACTCTCGCCAAAGATTACACTTAACGAGACAAGCTGAGGGCCCATCATAGTGATGTACTCTGGATAGAAAATGTGTTATTCATGCATTCCGTATGCATGCTTTATAGGTCATGTGCTGGCATTATACAGAAATGCTTTTGGGGGTCCCCCACGGGTCTAATCTAAGTCTGTTTGAATGTTTTCTGATGAAGCTTTTTGTGCCGTCAATAAATGCCATGTAATGGTTTAAATTTGGCATGGCCACTCGTGTTTGTGTAGTTTTGTGTTTATGTGAGAGCAGTGGGCTCAGGATTGATTTCACCCTGTCCGGGTTCCAGCTGAGCTGTGTGCTATAAAGCTCAGAGTCTGAAGGAGATAATCTTTCTCGCCGCCTCTCTCTATCTCTCGCCCTCTCTCTCACTCTGTCTATTCTCTACTCTGACACCAATCTAACACCATGACAATCAATGAGGACTAGGGGACAGAGGTGTGACAGAGTGCGTGATCGTCAAAGAGAGGAAGAGATTTGAGAGTCAGAGAGCGAGGATATTTCATTCTGAAGCCATGCACGTATGTAAACACATTTCAAAGTAAATAAAACATTTATTTCAATGTATTATGCATTCATGGGTGTGCACATGCATATAAATACATATATTAACACACATGCCGTCAAGCACATATGGTTTCCGCTTTTCATCCTGGCCCGTTTTATTTGTTGTTACTGCTTTACCATGGTGAGTCAAGAGCTTGTTTCAAAAACATGCCATCAGGCAGGAGTTCACTTTGGACTTTTGGAGTTTGCATACCTATGGATTAACCAATCAATCCATTGATGGGTTTTTAAGGGGTGGGCAGAGCATCCTACCAAACTTACTTGGATTTACTTAGTTTGGTAAATATTATATCAATGGCATTATGTTATAAGGACTGGATTAAATGGAGACCCACTGGCAGCTCCTTTGACTTGGAGATAAGTGACTGTAAATGAGGGTAAGGAATCATGTGGTATAATTCCACGTACTTTGAGAGAGACTACCTATCCCTACCCTTTTCATTTCTCATATCTCCCACAAACAAACTTTCGTAATACATTAAGATTCCTGTTGTGCTTTGAGACATTTTGTGTACATTAGCACCAAGGCTACTGTAGGTGCATACTGTATATTCCATACATGTGCGTTTCTATAACAATGCATGCAAGTACAGTAATTCATCATCATCAAAACTTATCATCAAAAAGAAATAATTAAAACAAATTATTTCATTAAAAAAGATCAGCATAAAACAAATTAAAAGTCAAAGATAGTTTGATTACGCAAATGAGATGCAAACTCAGTTATGGTGATTGAGTAGTAAGGGATATATTCATGGAGGTGGACAGAAGCATGTCAAACTGGATGAGAGGGCTACATATTGAATTTTCAGACTTTTCAGGGTGTATGGTCACCCAAGACTTAAACACACTGACAGGGATGGGACATGGACAGGATCAGGCTGTTCAACAATTCTTGTGAGATCCTCTTTATTTTTGTTTTGAAATATCCCCTAATTTTTGTGAGCAGTGGGTATGTATGTCTGAATTAAGTTCTACTTAGCCATCATCAGATTTTTATACCCCCAATTAAACAGATGAGACAAAACATGAATGACCATGTCTGATCATTTTGTTTCATTTGTATAACTAATCCTTACCTACTTCCATGTGTATCTTCATGTGAAATCTGCTTTCAGGTCAGTTCTATAGGGTTCACAAACTTTCGAGTACCACTGTATTACAAACCATTTGTGCAGAATTTGAAGACTTTGAAAACAGGTTAAAATATTACTCGTTACCTGTTCCAAACCCTCAAGATTCACCAACATGCTTATTGTTTCTGTTGTAATATTTCCACAAACGTTCCCCATGTGCATAACTTTGGATTAGAACACATTTACTGTGAATGTAAATGGAGACTTCTTGTTAAACAAACAGTATATTTAATTATTCATGGAATTATTTTAGTTGTATTTCTTTTCCTCTACACCAGATCACAGATCCAATGCCTGTAATTCACATATGTGGCAAAACCTGAAAAATTATCTTGCAGTCAATTCTTCTAAGGAGCACACCACCAGCCAATGAAGTTTAAGAAAATTTTAAGTTTTAAGTTTTACTATTATACAGTTATAAGTGCTGTATTGCATTTACATGTATGTCATTTAGACATGTATGTCATCCAGATCCAGAACCCTTAGCCAGAGCGACTTACAATTCAAGAACTTTTGGGTTAAGAGCTTGCTCAGGGATTCAACTGTGGTATTTTGGCAGGGGTGGGATTAGAACCCTATACCTTCTGGTCCATAGTCCAGTACCGTAACGGGCAAGGTAATCGTTAAGTAGTAAGCACAATAATCTTATTAAATAACCTACATATGTGAATATATGATGGCCGAGGTTGATGAAGGAAAGTTATGTCATGAATATCATTATACTGTATTATTATTATTATTATAACCCATTTAAAATGTGCTTTTTGCTATATGTTTCCTGTGCAGCTCAAGGTTTCATCCTGCAGGTTGTTTTGAGTGTTATTAGCAACCATGTTGTATAACAGATGCCAATTCCACAAACACTGGCATCACCAAGTCCCTAGACTGTAAGTCCTGGCAAATTAATGGAAACAGGAAGGAGAAATGCAAAACACAAGGACAAGCGTAGAGTAGCCCTGGAATATTTTTCTTATCTACAATGGAACTTAAATGTACCACTTTCAACGGTACAGTAACATTTGTAAAAGGCAAAATAAATGCCAGCAAAGATGATATGTAACTGCTACATGTTAGATCTCCAACCGATTCAGAGCAGATGGACACAAGAAGGCCAGATGAAGCTCTCATCAGGTGACACGGCTCTGTGTTCTGGACATAGATGAGAAGCAACATGCATTATGAGCAATTGTGGCAATTTATTGTATAACTTGTGGGATTGCACAATATGTGCGATATGTGCATAATTCACTTAGTATATAAACTCCACATAAGTTTTTGGGCATGTAGATCATCCAGTAGTGATGGCACATTACAGTTTCGGTAATCATTACAGTGTTTACTGTGGTCATCTAATTAGTTCATCTTTTTTTTTATTTTAGACAACCCCCATTTCAAGTGAATACAATAAATAGTAGAACAATGGACGCAGAATGGATTTTGATGAGTTTTCATGTCTATAACACAGCATATGACTGTCAAAGGATGCCAGCTTTCAAAGAAGTCAGTTTGTTCATTTTAAATGCCTGACATATTGTGTCCTATTATTTACTTTTTTTGTAGGAGCAAAAAACAGGTCAGCCAAGGTACTGCGCAACACATTAAGTCAAGTCAAATTAATAGACTTTTTACAACTGAGCTTTGTCTCAAAGCGATTTTCCAGCAGTATAGTCTCACAGCCAATAACTGAGCAAGCTTAGGGTGACAGTGGTAAGGCAAAAAAAATAAATAAACTTCATTTACCTTATACGTATTAAGGTTATAGTAATAGTTTAAATACGTGTATAATTATAAGACAGTATAGAGTTACATAAAATACAATAAATAATATTACATAACATGGAAACTATACATTAAAGATAATACAATATTATGAAGAGAATAATAAGATAAAGAATATAAAAAGTGAATACAAGACAATAGTAGAGCTAATAAAGTTTAAAGTAATAAGGTATAAATAGTATAAAGTAAAGTTTTGGTGGCTTGGCATGCTCATTTGGATGAGAGGAGGGGGAGTTACTGCTCTCCAATGTGTTTTGACGGTATGAGAACTTGAAGTGATGAAGAACAGCCAAGTTAAATACACTGGTAGCAGGAAAAAACCTTACAGCAACATTTTCATTTAGTAATTTAATTGTTGACCATATACTGAGTAACCAATTGTAAGGCTGTGACACTAGACCACCCCCTTTCTACATTGTTTACACAACACACAAACAATGATTAATACATCAAATCCCCCTTAAACAATGATGAAGGCACATGAAAGGAAAGTGCTTTCTGTCCAAATTGTGTTATACACAGTTATAAACACGTGTATAGAAAAAAAATATTGCCCTGGTATGAAATAATAATAAAAGGTAATAGTAATGATAATAATAATAATAATACTAATAATAATAATAATAATAATAATAACAATAATAATAATAATAATAATAATAAT
>JAUZST010062015.1:0-23033 GCA_034779995.1 Parotocinclus haroldoi
GATCAGGAGAATCTCTCGCTATCTTTAAGAAACTCCTGAAGACAGAGCTCTTCAAAGAGCACCTACTCTCCTAACACTTCTAACAAACTAACTACTTCTAACCTCATCTCCTTCTTTCTCTTCTCTGCTTCTCTTTAACCTCCTTAAGGCCCTATCTAAGATGTTTTACCTTTAACTTATTATTTTGTACTTAACTATTGTAAGTCACTTTGGATAAAAGTGTCTGCCAAATGCAATGTAATGTAATGTTTGCACAGTTAGGCTGGGTTTGCCCTTCCTGAGTCAAAAGTTTGTATTCTGATATCACTTATGTGCATCTTTATATAGCCTCTTCTAAGACAATCATATGCTGGCATTATTTCAAAACGTCCTTTTCCTGGTAAGGGCCAGATCCAGGCCACAGTGCGTACCAATAGGTAAGCCATTTGAAGAGCCACACTTAAATCAACGGTTAAATAACAGTCTGAGCACCACTGTGTTAAAGATTTATAACCATATACATCATATGTGATAGAGACGTGATGTTTGACTTGAACACACAAGTTGTAGACGTTACATTACCTACAATGAGGGGCAAAGCATAATAATCTACCAAGATCATTCAAGTATAATTATATGACTTTTATGACAATATTATTAACGAGGCATTCAGAGGCAACAACAGGCTACCATTTTTTACAACTTTGCCTTTTTACAACTGAGGCATTTGGAGGCAACAACAACTAACTCAAATTAGTTTGAAGAAAAATCCGATGTGCTGGATGTAAAACTGGATGTGGATTAAAATAGGCAAATTGTTATCGGGACACCTTGTCATCAGGAACAGGACGCATAAGAACAGCCATTATCGGTCTTGAACCATCCATTATCCATCCATCCATCATCTTCTGCTTGTCCAGGGTTCGGGTCGAAACCTCATCACAGAGGCCCAGACCTCCCTCTCCGTAGCCACCTCCACCAACTCAACTGGAGGGATTCCGTGGCGTGCCCATACCAGCTGGGCGATGTAATCCCAGCAGCGTGTCCTGGGTCTTCCCCGGGGGTCTCCTACCAGTTGGACTTCCCTGAAACACCACCGTAGAGAGGGGCTCAGGAGGCATCCTTACCAGACGTCCTAACCACATCAACTGGCTCCTCCCGACGCAGAGATGTAGAAGCTGTACTTTGAGTCTCTCCCGGATGACCGAGCTTCTCACCCTATCTCTGAGGGAGAGTCCAGTCTTGAACTAGCACGGGTAATTATGTAACGCTTGGCCATAATCTCCAGAAAGTTCTTCTATTTGAGAGTGAAGTTCAGCACGAATCCTGCAGGTGTCACTGTTTACCTTCTGTACGCGTCCTCACGGCTTCGCTCGGCAATAATAATTTTAAAAGGCGCATTAAGAAAAACCCAGTCCGCTCTGATGGTTTTGTCAGCACATTTAAAACGATGCGCATTAAATTGTAATATTGGTTGACAGTTATATGCCGGTAAATTTTGGGCTGACCTTTTTTTTTTTGGACTGCCAGACTATTTACAGAACCACGACAATCACAGACTTTACTAGTGTGTGTGTGTGTGTATATATATATATATTCATTTACTATTTTATTACAGCATTATCATTACTCAGATTATTACTATCATTATTTGTGTGGAGTCTTGTTTAAAACACACCCTTAATTGTACACTTCCAGGACTTTTATTAACCCTGCTGAAAAAAACAAGCATTGACCAGCATCAGATCCATGCTGGTTTAAGCTGGTGTGGTGCTGGTTTTGCTGGTAGACCAGCATAACCTTGCTGGCAAAGCTGGTTGGTTAGGATGACCTTGCTGGTTTTGTTTTTCAACCAGCATGCGCTAGTCACCAGCATACCTAGAAAAGACCAGCATGCACTGGTCACAACCATTCAAGAACCAGCAAAGACCAGCATGTACTGGTAACCAGCACCCCCAGTAAAGGCCAGGATGTACTGGTAACCAGCACCCCCAGTAAAGGCCAGCATCCCCAGCAAAAACGTGTTCAAAACACAACAAACGCTGGTCACCACCAAGTCCAGCATCATGCTGGTCGGGTTTTTTTTCAGTAGGGTAACCACTAATCCACCACATTCCCACATCACATATTACAATGTAATGTAGACATGAGATTTAAAGTGTACATGAGAACGTGTGTTGGTTATGGCTGATTATGGTATCCACAGAAACTCTCTGACTCATTCTAACAGAGGGCTGCTTGTGTGTATATTTCAGTCTTGTAACACAAAAAAGTTTCCCCTTGTTCAGTGACGTTCAGTGGCATTTTCAGAGCAATTTTCTCTTAGCCTGTAGATAAGTAAATAAAGTCTGACATGTAATAAATGTATGATATGCATTTCTGTAAGATTTCGATAAAGTGCTATATGATAAATAATGCAAGAAAAAAAAAGTTAGATTTATGCTTGAATTTCCTTTCAGATTTCCTCATCACTCTTCCTAATCTTTATTTAATACATAACCCATCGTTCAGAAGTTGCGCTGTCACTTTAATTTAAATGTCAAAAGAAGATGATTATCCCGAGATTATCACGTGATCCTTGTGAAAGGAATGAGGCACTTCTAAGAAAGACACCGCATTAGAATGGCCCACATCTATATTCATATAAGACCAAATATTAATAGGTTCTTCTGCTGGGTGGCAGGACGTGTCTCCAGCTGTCAGTCCGCTGATGATGCATAAAGCCTAAAAACCTTAAAATCATCCCTCTGCTCTCTCCTCGTTTGCATCGACTGACGCCAGCTACAATAAGTCGTTTCCATTTGTGCATTAACGTGCAGCGCAATTCAGCTCAAAAATCCCCAATGCAGTCGATCAAACCAAGAGAAACTGAACTTCTTCGGATCTGTACTAGAGCTACAAGGGTAATGTAACAAAACAAATAACGAAAAACCTCACCATCACACGGTGGAAGTTTGAATTATCAAACGCTTAACTGTCAAGATAAGAAATGCAGTTTACACCCGTGACAGGAAAAGCAGATGAACACTGAAAATGAGAAATGCAACCTGTAATAATGTCTTACTGTATTAACGCGGCTTTTCTTTTTTCGGGTATCCATGACGTTTGCTCCACCTTGTAGATGTAAAGCTAGAGACAGTAGCTCGTCTAGTGGCAACGTTTGCGACAGGTGAAGATATTTCTGTCCAGCAGTAACACTGAGCCGTTTCAAAACTCCAGCAGCACTGCTGGATCCGATCCGCTCATACCAGCACAACACACAATAACACACTACCATCGCATCAGCGCTTTCTCAGTGTCTCACTAAAGTAGTACCTGATCTGTGGTGGACCCTGACCACTAAAAAACAGCAAATGGGATTAATAAAGTATGTGGAAAAACCTCACCTACAGTCTGTAATTACAGAGCTACCATGTGCTTCTATATGGTCAGTGGAGGTGAAAGAAATGGACGGTGAGTGTAGAAACAGGTGTAGGTGTACCTAATAAAGTGCACCATGAGTGTTCGCCTGCAATCTTTTTTTTTTTTTTTCAAACCAGTGAGATAAAAAAAAAGTTTGAGCTTTACTGACAAAAAGATGTAAGGAAGCAGAAAGACTGAAAACCTGTTATAATTACGGGGGAAAAAATGTCGGGATGAATGAATGCAAATAAAACTTTCAAAAATGTGCAAAAGTGATAACGCTGGCTGTCAACCAAATTAATTTCCTCCTCCGGATGTGCAGGAACTTCCAACAATGCCAATCTCTCTGTACAATTCCTCTCCCCATCTGTCTCTGCCAACCCCATCCATATCCCCCTTTCTCTCTTTTCCACATCCATAAAGCTGCCCTTTCTTCCACTCTCATTACAATTTCATCAGAGCCTTAGTTCTGCTAGGTACATTAAACTGTAATTACAGTGCTGCTTTCTTATTAGCAGATAAGACTTCAATAACGGGCCCTAGGAGGGAATCCAAACAAAATTAATTCAGCCCAAACAAGGTGTCTGAACTGCAGCTTAGCACTCATGTTACTTATACAAATGGCCCTTCCGCTGCGATCCGCTTAAGATAGCAAAGAGCAGACTTATTATGGGGTAGCGTGGAGGTTTGATGACTGTATCTGAACAAAAGTCTCATTAACCTCCGCTCTGGCCTAGACAAACATTAAGCCACAATTAACTGCTTCCTTTTAAATATAATTCTTTTCCAAACCAAGCCACTTAAAACTTTTATAATGGATGTAATGTTGCAGTCATTTTGGATGGAGCCAGTGTAATGGCCAATGAGAAGCCCAGATCTCACCCCATTCATGTTTTATCTCTTATCTCAGGAACGGACGTGTATTCTTTACCGGGATGGGAAATCATGACGGACAAAATGGAACATAAAATCTTTTTTCAGCCACCAGGAAATCGTGATTAGACAATTATTTGCAACTTTGTATTTGGTATGAGAAACAATTATTCTAAAATCCCTTGTTTTAAAACGTTTCACATTACGGCTCACATGGCCAGGTAAAATATCACAGCATCAGTGATTCAGTTTTTTGTTGCTACACCCACTATCTGGCTTTCAGGAACTCTTTGGGGCGCTTTCTTTTTTTCATATTGAACAGGTCTGATGCTTCCAAAGTTGTCTTTGTACAAATGATCAGCTTGTTGTGTCTGTTGAGTAAGCCAGCTCGTGCACGTCACTGGGTCGCCAAATGTTGGAATTCTAAGCTCTTATCGAGCTATTGGTTCGGTGTCAGGAAAAGTTTTACACTGGTCTTGTGAATGGACTAGTTCAGACACCTTGGGATGCCACATAAGCGTATTCAGTACATCTTTCTCTAAGATTATGGAGAAATAAGAATCATTTTACTTATCTTAAATCATCATATCGCCCATCCTGTTATACCATGACAAGTCTTATTAACCCAAGCTAGCTTAGTGATTAGCTAGTTATGTTTCATTGTATTGCTTCAATGAGGTTTTGTGTGGCTATATTGGAAATAGTATTTACAAGCTACTTAAAGTGTTTATTTATTTCAGGGTATACAATTAGTTTTTAGGATTTCACCATTCAGAAAGCATATTAAATAAAAATAACATAACCACATATTAAAAATACATGCAACACATTTTATTAGCATCAGCTTTGTGGCGCTATCTAACATTTATGAGATCTTGAACTGCGAGAATGCTTCAAATGTCGTGTCGTGTCGTGTTGTGTTGTGTTGTGTTGTGTTAACAGTGATCCAACTAATCTGTTCTCAGAACAAACATAGTCATTTTACAGGTAGCGGTCACAAATGATACGGTAAATAGGAGCCACAAGGGATTTCCAAAAAAAGGCCAACGTTAAGCCAAACAGGTAAGGGTCAGCATGTGAGAAGCTACAGAAATCACCAAAGATATCCTGTGGCTCAGTACGCAATGTTAACTTGCAATACCTGGCCATTAACATATGCTACCTGGACCCTTAAATATTGCTTATGGAATTAGGTTCAGGTGTGCGCCACAGAGAAGCAGATCTGATCGATATTCAGGTGATGTCACACTCTGGTGTGCTGAAGTGTTCAGTGAACGACTGTTCCACATGTATTTGTTAAATTAAGTCAATTAAATGGAAAATGGCAAAATCACTGCTGCAAACATTAGGATAACCCGACAGCGTTTCGTGCCAAGGCGATGCCACGGTGCGTTTAGTAAATGAATGTTTGCACCACCTAGTTGGCACTGGCAATGCTAAGAACCAGTTGCCCTAAACAGCAGTGTCCTGGTGCCTGGATTTGTATCCCATGTCCGATTAATGCCAAACACATTTCCACCTGGTTCAAGGGGTGTCATTTTGCAAAGCCTGGGTAAACAGAAAGAGAGTTCGGAAAGGTATAGTTAAAATCTAAGCCCATAAAATCTAAACAAAGTACGGAAGCAGGCGACAAAATGTTCCTACCCTCTGTGGCACCTGATTAATGTTATGCAGACAAAACTGGGACCTGTTATCCTGGGACAGCACGGGAGTAGGACCTCACAGAACAGAATGGCTTCCTGTGTTTTTAAGCAAGAAGGCCATTTGAATCTGCTGAGACATGTTTCATTAAAAAGTTCAGGTTGAAATCACAAATCAAATTTCAATGTTTTTATTAATGCAAATATTTGATGTACATGTACGACACATTCCCTATATCGTCAAAAGTTTATGGACTCCCAAAAAGTCCTTCCTCTCCACTTTGCTGCTACAGTAGCCTTTGTTCTTCTAAAAGGGCATTCCATTAGATTTTGGAGCATGACTGTGAGGTCATTTTCAGATGTTAGACAATAAGCCCTGGCTCACCTTTGACATTTTTTATGTTCCTGACGGAGTTGAGGTCAAACTTCTGTGCAAGCCAGCCAAGTTCCCAATCAAAGCTGGCAAACCAATTCAAACCAATATGGACTTTGTGTGAGGATAGCCGGGCAAAAAAAAAGTGCTAAAACCTATAAATATGTCAAATTAAGAGTCTTTGGGGGATCGGGAACAGGAATAGCAGACCTCAATAACCTGAAGTGGTGTCCACAATTTTTATCTATATACTCTAGCTCAGGATAAACTATGTACCATTATTCATAATAAATACATAGCACTTACTTCTGAACGTCTGCAGCAACCTCTTAGCTACTTAGCCACACTAATGCCATCTGAGTTAGAAATATTTAAAGTGCAGGCCAAATGGCTGTTTTGATCTCCCTGTGTAGGTAGAATCTTGATTGTAGAGCTTTTACAGAGCATGACTTTACCTTCATTTATAGTGCCAGACAGAAGCCTGTTGGAACTGTAAACTACTTTTGTATAGCTTAGCATAAAAATCTATATTTCCTGCAGGTATGTTCACATTTTATTATTAATTATATTGTATGTTCAAATAAATGTTGGGAAATAACTACATCAACTGTATTAGAGATGACTGAAGCTTTACTGCACTCCTTAATAAGTTGTACATTTAAGCTAATACTGCATTAGCTCCCCCACCGATGTCAACTCACAATCTCTCTTATCTCATTAGGTTACAGCTCGATTGATTAACCCAAAATCAGAAAGGTAGTGTTCCTTATATTTTCATTTCTTTAATTGGGAGACATTATGATATTTCATGTTTTGTCTGGTCAACTTAATTACATTTCAGTTGTTAATAAATGTACAATCCTGCATTTCAGGCCTGCTTTAGGACTATAAACTTATCATTTTAGGCCTACAAACTAAATAGCAGCCAAAAAAGCAGCATCTGTGGAAGGAGCAAATTTGATGATCCCCAGTTTGTCAATACAAGCGGAAAAAAAGGTCTAATTTTCGAAAATGTCTAAAAGGGAAATATATATTAGACAAGATATTATATTATTTTAAAAGGCCAGTCCCAAATTAAGCAAGACTAGGGCGACAGTGGAAAGGAAAAACTCTCTGAAAGTAGAAGGAGGAAACCTTGGGATTGAAATATGCTTTCTTTGCGGAACTTTATTTTTTAATACTTTATTCACACAATTGTTGACTACTGGACATCCTCAGTTCATCTTTGCCCCTTTAAGTAGTTCATGTTCATTAAGTAGATACTGCTTTTGTATGTCAACATTACTGAGGTGTTGCTTTTTTTACCTCATCATTAGCTCTAAATTGCCCATGTTCTGGCCTTTTGGAAAGTGTTGAAGACCTGAAATGCAGGAATGGATGTTATAAACAAATGAATTGAAGTTGACCAGAAAAGATATTAAATATATCTTTTATCATACTGTCTGAAAATGAAATTTCAAAAACATTAACATAAAGATCACTGCGTTTATCTTTTAATCTGTTTCATACAGTCGCAACTTTTTTTTTGTTTTGAGGCATATACAGATATATAGAGGTGGAAGGGGAGTCTGGAACCTCGCTTGGAATTTACTGTCCAGACAGAGGTATGCCCTGGTATGTGGGGTTCCCTAAACACCAGCTGAACAACAGGATGCAAGCCCAGTCCACCAGGAGCTACCGTTTCCATCAGTTGGTTATTTAACACCAAGCCACCAGAGCACTGTTTGGGTGTTGTGTGGTTTTCACATGGTTAGTGAAGTGGCTGCCAGGATCTTTGAGTAGCTTTCACAGGAAACATGACCACTGACTGAAGCTCAGCAAACAGTTGTGGGAAAATGTATTTTGCTGGTCAAAGGAGCACGTGTAGCATCCTAAAGAACAGAAACAGTGCATAAATGAAGGACCAAAAAATCATGAAAGAATAGCAAAGAGCTCTTATAAGATTGGAAGCAAGTCTAGACGGAATTAAACTAAACAAACTAGACAAAAGCAAACAGAGGGTGAGTCTTATAAATGGCCATGTCAATAAACAATAACCAGAAAGAAATGAGTAGCTTGGTTCCGTTCGCCGACGATCCGCCACTGTTTTTTTTTCAACTTGACAAAAAATTACTTATGACTGATGACTTACTTAAAATGGCAAAAGATGTGACTTAACCATTGGAGTCTAATCTTTAAAAATCAAAGTTCATCTCACTTGCCAAAACATCCATATCATGTTGTCTGTCCTCCTTTCAGGCGGCTAGGATTTGGGTAAAGATTCAAAAAGATTCAAAATCATTAGTGAACCATTATTTTGTAATATTTATGTAACTACATGAGTTGTTCAAATTCTCTATGGTTTGGAATAATCATCATAAACAGTCAGCTTTGATTCTATACTCTAAAACCTTTTGCAAATATTCATCATGCAGTCATTTACGTTACATTATAACGAGAAAACAACATGTAAGCACCTTTCATTTAAAGAAGGGATTGCTTTGTATTTTTACTTTGATCACATTTCGGGAATAAAAATTGTACCCTTTTTTACTTTTACTTATAATGCAAATAAAGACAACAGTGATTTAATAGTGTAGTACTAATATGTTAAGATATAAGCAAACCAACGTTATATAATCTGTGAAAGTCAAAAGTATGTTAAACTTTTATTTCAGTATCTGCTCTGACCCCTTCTGCAGAGATAAATGTAGCTAAACTTTTTCAGGTAACTGCTGATTGGTCCTGCTTATCAGCTCGGAGGATTTTTATTCCACTCCTACATACAGAGCAGCTTCAACTCTAGGATGTTGGTGAGTTTTTTAATATTAACTACCCTCTCCAGGTCTTTCCACAACATTTCTATTGGACTAAAGTCTTGAAGTCTTAAAGTTTTGACTTGCTGGATGACAATCTATTGAGATTCAGTTCACAGTATTGGAGTTTTCCTTTAGAATTTGCTGTTATAATTTTAGAATTCATTATTCCACCATTGGCAACCAGTCAACCATTATACTACCAAGATGCTGGGAGTGCAGTGTTTGCCTGCAAAATGCTTCGAATTGAATCCAAACAGTTCTATTTTGGTCTCACCAGTCCACAAACCATTTTCCAGTAGCATGGCTTATTGTCGGCCATTGTTCACTGTTCAGTTTTCTCTATTGTTCCTTCTTCTGTTTGGCTCTTGACACCGACTTTCTTGCTTGCGTGGCTCATGTTTTGAATGTTATATACACAAAGTTTAGACGCTGGCTTTGTTAGTTTACCACAGTCTCCATCCAGGACCGGTGTGGGGTATCATTATGATGGGGTTTGATTTGCACACTTTGTAAACCAAGGCTGGATTTCACAATTGTAAACGTCATTCTGCAAAATGGGAAAGAAATACTTACACAGCCTACTTCAGAGTTATTGCTGTGCTGTATGACACCTGGCATAGCCTAATAATCTACAGTGTCATTCCTATAAAATACAGCCAAGTATAGAGATGACATGACCTGGTTAAAATGGTAGGGAGTGTTAATAAAGTAAATGAAAACACACACCCAGGATAGTTCAATGCTATCAATGACAGCAACACATGCTGTTGCAGAGTATTATATTTAACATAAACAATACATGTATTTGGAATCATTCTAAAGTAAAGTTTGCTTTATGTACGCGTGTGTCAGAGTGGGACTTGTGTACTAATCGGGGCAGGAAAGGGTTGGGAAGAACTAGACGAAAGCTAGACAGAAAAAGAAGCTGCAGAGACAGCAAATTTGCTCATAGCACACATTCACAGCTTGGTATCACACAGACCAAATTACCAGCCCTTATAAGGGCTAGATATCAGTCTCAGTGACAGGTAGGACCTTACTCAGGTCCCACATTTACACAGCGTTCACCAATACGGTAGGTACATCGCACACTGGATGCACTGAAAACACACTAACTAGGGAAAAAACTGGGCATTAATGGCATAATTCATTTCGAACAGGCACTATGAACTTAAAATAAACAGACCGTGTGATGCATGCTGGGATCGGGAACGCTCTCTGGGGGAGTCAAGGTCACAACCATATTCAGCCTAATATGCCGTTTTGTCAAAAAAAAAAAAAAAAGACTTCTTTGTCTGTGACACAACTCCAGACCCTAATCTCACCCCTGCCATGCTTTGTAGTAGCACTAATTCAACTGGATGATTACATGCGATAGAGCACAGTGTATGATGTCCTTCCGTGCAGTCTATATATGGACTTGGCAACCACACTAATAACCATTTAACAATCACAAAACGACTAAGGGAAATAGATGAAATGTATCCATTCTTTTATAGAACAGAGGCAGAACAGAATCAAAACCTTTCAACAACTGCTAAGCATCAGAATGTTTCATGTGTATGTCTGAGCAATTGTGTGTGTGTGTGTACTTTTACAGTGCACAATTTCTAAAATGTTGCTTCCCCGGAAGAAATAAATGATTAAAGACGATGCAATAAATGCGAAATCAAAGCTAAGTTGTGCATCCTTTAACGGAACAGATAAAATCTTGCTTCTGTGCTGTAATCTTGGCGTAAAGCTACCATTATTTCCCTCAACAAAACTAATCAGATGAGGATCTGCAAACTGCTGAAAAGAGCAAATCCCTTGTTGGAGCAGGTCTTTGGGATGAGATGTTTCGATTCTGATGCCTTAGTTTAAAAGGCCAGCCAGGGACAAAGCCAGTGCTGACACATGAAGATTCCTTCTTACTCCCTCACCCGCTCTCTCTGTCTTTAATTATTACTCTGACATTCATCCCAGTAAGCTTCTTATCCCCTCTGGAGCTTCTCTTCCTACACAGGCAGAGCGTCACATCAGCTTCACAGCCACATCACTATGCTGCAGCACTGAAGGAGTTTGTTTCAACCTATTCTTTCTGTGTTCTGATTTTATGCTCCGTCCTAACGCCTCTGGCTGCCATATAATATTCGACAGACATCATCTCACTGTGAGAAAGTTTCAAACGCATCTAAAACATCGTGCAAATTTATTACATGCACTGTCACAGATGTTGGTAATATAGGAAATACCAAATGTGCGCCCCAAACGTGTTGGCCCAGTACAGATAGTATAGTATATTATTCATTTTGATTTTGTACTTTTGTATTTTAGATTCATCTTTCTTTTCTAAAAGTGTTCGATTTCTCAGATGTATTAACTCCAAAATGTATTTTAATCTGTTTAATCTGATTTCTTCTCTTCGGCAAATCTATAAGGCACTTTGAATGGCGGTGCTGTAGGAAAGGTGCTATAGAAATAAATCCGGCGTTTGCCATGTTGCTTTCTGCCTGCTATTCACTTTTCTGTGAGTAGCTGCCTCATTCTGTCATTCAGATGTGAATAAGATGTATGTAAGACTTTTTATTTCCTATTCCGTTGATCAGACGGACGGTTAAGCGGCGCATACCTGTACTTCGACTTTCTCCTGCCTTACTGTGCTTAATAAATTTGCTAAACAATTGGGATGATTTGTGTACACGTTTAACCCTACCACAACCTGTAGGTATGGGGTTAGGACAAGGCTAAGGGCAACAATTCTCATTACAAAAGACAAGAACCAACACACAGGCTGCCAAAACCATCCCGCTTAGGGGGCTTCATCCTGGAATTTGCATGGCCAGTATGTACCTCGAATGTCATCATCATCACCCCATCCAGCCTCCGCAAACTAACCTGTCAAACAGTTGGAAGGCATCACTGGGAACTGAACCTGGGTCACCACGGCAGTGGGCTAACGAAATCCTGCTGTGCCACCTGCGCACCAATTGCAGAGTAACCTGTATCTAAATCAGTCAAACAGACCAGAAAACTAAGAATGGGCAAAGTAGAAGGAGTAGGATGAACATTTTTCATTTCATTGTGTGAACATTTATTTACATTACAAAGTATTTCCTATACTCTGTCTCCTCATGTCTGAAAATCTTTTTATTCTTTTGTTTGCCTTAGTTAGCTAAAGATGATAATGTCATTTGTACGATTTTTGCAGATGATTCGTGTCGCTGTAATACAAACCATTTTGTGCCCTCAGTGTCACCTGCACCTCCTCCCGCTCAATAAAGGACATCCTGTTTCAAAAAATGGAGTTGGAAAAGCTTTTAAAAGAAATACTTTAACTTTTTTACTTTAAGTACAATTAATAGCGTGCACGTTTTTATTTCTACTTGAATGAAATAACCAAGCCATACTTCAACTTTTACTTAAGTATTTTTACGCAATCACATTAGTACTTTTACGTATATATGCATATATATATATATATATATATATATAAAACTTCTGCCACCTCTGCTTACACCTGACGATTAAAATGATGCAATTTTGACACAACTCCAGCAAGCCTCTCATGATTCTATTCCAACTTTGAGAACCTGTTTGCTGCTGTGAAATCGTCGGAAAATCGTTTAGTATAAGTCCAGCATAAGTGTGATTGGTCTATTAACGAGACCAAAGTCCTAACCACCCAGTTAACGCTAATTCAGATTTAATGCTGCACGCGTGAACACAACATTTAACTAATCAGAGATAATGTATTGCCTTTTCACCCCTTTATTTAACACCTCAGCTCCAGATGGTTACCTGCACTTCATCCTGCATGCTTACAGCTGCAGTGAGATACCTTAGGCAGCATCTATATGCACTTCACCTCATAATTCAGCCCACTTCATTCCATAAATTTACATTTTATTACAAGCACTTTGACGATTTCTCAGCACTAATTCGGTGTTTAAGAGCAAGCCTACGTGCCACTTTGATCCGGTTCCAGTGCTGGGATTTTGTTTACCTGAGCTCTCGAAACTGTCTGCATTTTAATTGATTCGCCGGTACAATAAGATCATCACCAGTGCCCGCTGGCATGGGCATACATGTCTAATGCTAATAACATGCAGTCTGAATAAACTCTAACACCCTCAAGAGCCGGAAAGGTTTCGAATTCTGACGCTGGAGAGGTTGGTGTTTTGGAATGGAAAAATTAGTCAGAGGAAATAACACATGAATATTTGAGGAGCAGTCACACAGGAAACTTGGAGGCTGTGAGTCTTTGTCAAATTAGCATGACCAAGGTACAAAGTGTGGAGAAAGGTTTGAAGGCAGAAAGTTTTTTTTTTTTTTTTTAACTATAGGCAAGAAGGACTGGAAGATAAGCAGACTGAGCCATCTGTCTCTATTGTGGTACTGTAAGCAGTTTGGCTGTTTCTTTAAAATGACTGACTAGTTTTAAAATGACTGAATCATCCTCCTAAACCTCAAATAACTTTGGCAAATGATTACAGGAATACGACAGTCTCTGAAGTTTAGTTTGAATACAACTTACCTTGCCTGCTTCGTCTATTTTAGGGCTGGAAACACAGGGTGCGCACTCACACACACACACGTGCACACACACACACACATACACACACAAAAAGTGGCCCTTAGTGTGTGACTGTGTGCCTACGATGGATAGGTGCCCTGTCTAGGGTTGTTCCTGCCCCTCCAGGTGGGCATCGGCTGGCCCACGACCCCGTATGGATACAGCAGAAGGTAATAAATGAATTCATGAATTCATATTTCACTAGTTAATACAAAAACAATATCACTCCTTTGCCCATGTACAGATTCACATATTACAGAACAATCTTATTTAGGACATATTGAGGTGTAAAAGGATCCTAATTCTGTTTGGGAATTAAGGTTATTGGTTGAGAATGCAAATTTGCCAGAAGGAATCGATTAATCTTGCTGGACTGAACAAATCGCAAACCTAGCATCCATTTCCACTAGGACACCGATAATGCACAACCATGTAATCCTTGGACGTTTCTTCTGTCCAGCGATAAAATTGGCTGTTTGCCTTTACAGCATTTTCTTTACAGACTCACATTCATACTTTTGCACAATTCCCACGCATGCACAAACCTCCCTTATCTTACTATAGGAACCATTCTTTCGCTATTCTAGCTAATACAATCTGAGTCCTCAGGCGAGAAGAAGCATGACACCTGGATCTTCCTCCGAGTGCTGCAGGTCGATTCTCATTTGTTTGCCTTGCAGTGATTGTACATTAATTACTGAGCGGAGCGATTAAACATGCCATGTTACGTCGGGCCTCCCAGGAAGCCTGCGATCAGCTGAGCCAGCAGCATCGAACAGACCCCAGAGCACAGACTTCCAACATTTCTCTCTTACATTAAAGAACAACACAATAGCAACCTAAGCTTAACAAGCCTCCAGGATACTGAAAAGTACTAGGAGGGACAAAACAAGGTCCTTTGGAATAAATTGTTTGGGTTTTAAAGTGATAGTTCAGCGGAAAAGCTGAATGTAAACTGATTCTTAGTTTTGCAGTGATGCCACAAAATCAGTGAGGATAGCTGACAGCTGCCAGACCCTTAACCCGCACATGCTTGGATTGTAAGACTTTATTAGTTGGACGTAACTCTTGAGTAACGGTGGCGGCTTAATGACTAAAGGGAAATGTAGAACAGACGGGTAGTACAAAGAATAAAGATGTATTAAAGACGTCTGGATTACGAAGAACAAGGATCTTTTTAAAAGAGTAGAATAGGTTTCAAAGGGCAAATGTAGGTGCAGAAACATACATTTACCACAGTAAGGGGGCAGCACGGGGGTTTAATCCCAAGGTGGAGCGTCCTGGGTCCTTTCTGTGTGGAGTCTGCATGGGTTTACTCATGGTACTCCGGTTTCCTCCCACAGTCCAAAGACATGCGTGTTTGGTTACTTGTTTACTCTAAATTGGTATTGACTTGTGTGTGTGTGTGTGTGTGTGTGTGTGTGTTTGTGTGTGTATACATGTATACCACAATAATGTTTACCATCAAGTTTACTTCATTGATGTCAAGAAGTGGAGCTTAGCTTTTCATGTTTACAATAAGCAAACATACAGGGCCTATATTCACAAAACACAGGGCATAAACTTGCTGCTTGGCACTCTGGGGGCACGTTAGCGTGCAAAAGGCTTTATGATGTCCAGAAAAGGTGTTGACTGCTCTCTGCTTGGAGGCATCTAGGACCATTACACATTGGAAACATGTATTGCGTTCAGATGAATCCACTTTATTTAGAAGAAACCGATGTAGTACGGTATGAGGTTGGATTAGTGATCTTGGCCAAGGTAATACACACTTCTGTGATGGCAGCATTAATGCAGAAAAGAACACTGAAAACCTTCATATCATTGCATTGTTCAGCAAGACAAAACAAAACCACATGCTGCACATATTTGGTATAGCTATATTTTGACAAATGAAATTAAGTTGACCAGACACAACATAAAATAGCTTATTAAATATCAAACCGTCTGTTTTATTTATTGTTTTTGCTTTTCAAAAGAATTCTGACATTTTTCCTTAAAGGTTACTAGATGGTTGTTTGCAGCAGACGCCAATGAATGAACCTTTATGCGTTATAAAAGCATGGTTATAATGAATATTGAAATGATGAAATTAGCCCTGAAATGGATTAATTATTCAAATAAACGGGTACATTAAAGTAAAAATCAGTGGCTCTGTTTCACTTTATCTATTGCATGAGAACGCGTAGCATCCAAATAGTTGCCTAATATGCAGCCAGTGCCTAACTGCCGTTGCGTTTTGCACTCTGGAAGCTATCCTAATGTTTCGTTTATGCCATATAACCAATCCCTAGCTGTAATTTTGGCCTCTCCAGAATAAGTAGCTATTATTTTCTCTACACAGCCCATGCTTTTCCAAATTGGAAAAAGAAGGCCCTTTTTGGTTCCAAACATTCGACTCTGGCCCGGTCGTTCTTTGAAAGGCCATTTGGCTTGGGTTTTTTTCCGCCTCCTGCAGCATCTTTGTGCTCGACATGGGGACATTTTTTCCAGCTGAGAGACAGAACGTCGCTCCGCTCTAGCAGTCGGCCTAATGAAGGCTGGCGTGTGTTTTCAGGTACAGACGTTATCACGTCTCCAAAAACCCAGGGGGAAAAACTTTGAGTTCATCAAAGACTGACATCTTCAGTGACATCTCGGAGTGGACAACAGCCCCGAGCTGAATGCTGCTGAGAAGAAAAAAAAGTGTTTAAGGTGGAATAAGTGGTGGTAATGCCAGATTGATTGGAGAAAAGCCTCTCCATCACTGACAGAGAAAAGCTTACGAGGGTGGAGAGGGAGCCAAGAAAGGTGCAGAATCACGGCGTAGTGCTGCCTTCTACTGGACATGCTCAGAATTGCATAAACAGCCGTGGATATGTTTCTTCACTCAAACAAGTGTGCTATTTTTTACAACAACAATCTATAAAGATAAAGCTATAAATCTTGATCTAAGTTTTTTTTTTGTAGTGCAGAAGTGCATATCGGTTCCAGATTAATAACCAGACTGGTAGACATAATTACATGACCTGTACTAGCATAATTACATGAGTTCCATGAGGGTGCTAACACATAAAGGACACAAAGTATGGAACTTAAACCTGTTTTTTTCTGATCACCAGTGTTGTAGGAGATATATTCAGCGTTCTGATGAAGTATTTCAAACTGCAGTCCCACAGTAAAAGAAAAACATTTATAAAATCACACTTTGGTACATATTTGTTTCTTTTAGGGACCTGTGTATATGTACATTGTGTGGAAATCCCAAGAGTTACTGATTTCCGCAGTATTTATGAACTTATATTACACTCAAGGTCACGTTCACCCATTTTTATGTGTGATATAAAATTAAATTCTTTACTCACATAACTGATAACCTTCAAGCAAAGTCAGATTTACATCTATAGTGCTTTCTGCAATGGAGTATTTGTTTCAAAGCTGCTGTACAATTACTGCTGCTTAAGAAAATGTTTCTAATAAAGCCACTTTGCACTTACATCCTGCCTCCCACCCTCGATTAAGAGAAAGTAAAAATAAGCTACTTTAATGCATCACCACTTACAATGTAGCCTACAATGTGTGCGTTGCTTAACTTTCGCATTACATTCTGTGAAACAATTATTGACCAAAATGGACATTAGCATAGTCACATAGTCCTCTGAAGCTACTGTGAAGTAAATATAAAGTGCATTTTCAAAAGGAAACTTTCGGTGCAAATGCTAAGATCAGAGAAATACTGAGTGATTGAAACGACTGATGTTCTTGTTTGACAGAAGCCAAAAATGCATTAATTAGACACTATTAGGAACAACACAGAAGATGAGCCGGATAAATCAAAGTCTCACCCAGTGACTGTAAACCAGTTTATGTACACTGCTGACAGAAATGAGGGGATATTTCATTATGGGATATTTCATTTTGAATATGCCCCATTTTGGTGAGCACCATATTTATAGGTTATAGAAAATATACAGGTAGTGAAGGACAAACAAATTAGTGCTACTTAAAGTTGGACAGGCACGTACACAATTATCTCGAGTATACAAAGGTCTAGTTCTTTTATTTTTAACTCAAAAAACAAGCATATCTCTCTCTATCTCTCTTAAAAACTGTAGTGTCTGTTATCCCATTTCTTTTTACAGAAACCCGCCCAGATAATTATAATACACAGGTAACAGTGCCCCCTAGAGGATCAGCATCGCAATTCCAAACATGCGCTAATGACCAACAAGCACATGACTGGTATGGTAATTACACACACAGATGACTGACTTCTGCTCGTTGGTCCACAGCATTGATTGGCTGTTTACGGCAGCAATGTCCAGAGACGTATGGATGGTGGTTGGCTGGACGGATGGATGAATGGTTGTATGAATGTTTGGTTGGATGGATGGTTGGTTTGTTGGATGGATGGGTGGATGGTTGGTTGTTTGGATGGATGGGTGGATGGATGGATGGATAGATATAAACTTTCTTAATCCTGTGGAGAATTAAAGAAAACAACAGATTTTTATTTCCTGTTATAATTGTGATACTTCAGTTGTTAAAGAGAGTGAAAATCAATGGCCAATAAACTAAGCTTACCTGCACATCACACAGACGAAAAACAGTGCTCCAATTATCCAGTGTTTCTTAGTCTTTATTAGATTTGATTTTCATGTGTAAACCACAAAAAAATTAAACTGCTAAATCAGGTCATAGGAGCATTTCATACAAAGAAAAAAAGCAACGAAGAGAAAATGCTAGTAGCTCGAAAACAAGATGGCATTTTTATGCTGTGAAAATATACTGTACAGTTGGCAGTTATGGAATCAGAGAAAGAGGATTTCGATTGACATCTTAGCATTAGGATGAATTTACACAGAATATTATACTTTTTCCACATATGTTCACAATGGCCTTTTTAATTACATACTGCAAGTCTTTAAGAACACTATTTTACACTGGCAACATCGCTGCCTCTCAATGGCTCAAAAATGAGTGGTTTAATATAAAAATAGTGAGAGACAATATTTTACAAAGCAAAACGTTTTCGCGACAACCGAGATCTTTGCACTTCCCCAGCACCGTCTAATTGAATCGAGAGGACAAAGGTCTTCAGTTTTAACCAAAAATAAAGCAATCCTGATGTCACATAATGCTAATTAATAACGTTTACATTGCACCTTATTAGTGTAGCCACAAGCTGTGTTTACAATGTCAGATATGGCGGATGTAGAATCATCTTGTTCTGTCTTCTTACTTAAAATAATAATAAAGGGTAATTACCAGTAATCGTTAGTGTACACAGAAGCCCTTCAAACTACATGCATTAGAAGCGTTCTTCTAGCGAAACATGCCAAAATGTACTTCAGACCATTGCACTCATTGCTCAATTTAAAGTGAATGCATTATAAAGAAGCAGATCTATCCTGTCATTTTGCTAGCGATTGATCTACTGCCTTTATTCATTTACTCCAGGAGTTCAGCAAAACCTACAGAAGTATGAACACAACGTTTTTCATTTTAGATTTCCATGTCAAAGAGCAGATACGCAATTAGCAAACGGTAAATATAACATCACTAGCTTTATCTTGTTCAGTTAGTTAAGGGAACACCACAGCACTGTTTGATTCTTAAGTGCAAGTAGTAATGTTTACAAAGAAACCTTATGAAACCATTTGGAATGACCATCAGCTACTCATAATCTATGGATCTAGACCTTAGTACAGTTCTGGTACTACCTGACTCACACAGCTCTTCTGTCCAGGGCAGGTACACACGAGTTTTGAGCTGAAGAACCGATGAAAACTCTACGGCTGTACCTGTAAAAATTAAACGGTCTAAAATTCCTGAGCCGATCAGGAAACACTGTTGCCAAAGAGAGGTCCTACCAGATAAATACAAGGAATAAATACTTTTTCAGTTTGGATCATCGGTAATCTATATGTACTTGCCACTTGGATCAAGTTAACAATGCAAAGATGCAGTTCATTCCAGAGGGTTCACAAACATTTGAACGATAATGATGCATTTGTGTCAGATTTCATATACAGTACTGTGCAAATATCTTAGATTAGAGGCAACTATTCAAGTTGGTGTATTTCGAAATACATGTTGTCAATGTTTGAACCCAAAAAAATTCAAACTTGGATTTGTCAATCCATAATCCTTTCACCATGTTCCCCTTCTAAAAAAAAGTGGTTTCTTGGCTACTGCCCTTCTAAAAAGGTTATTCAGATGAACCTCTTTTGGACTTCAGTAGGGTAAACTTGGCATCATGGCGAAGCTGGCAGACGCTGCTATTGCTCGAGTCTAACGAGAGAAAACACTAAATACTTTCCTATACTTAGCTCATACTGCTCCCATAAACACTGCTTTTTCTGATTTTGCTTCTGTTTTTTTTCTGAATGCATATGATTTTCCTGTATTTTATGGTTGTATTTCAATATAAAATACTGAGAATAATTACATAAGATCTTCATACTAGTGCTAAAACCATGGCATATCGAATCGAATGGTTTCTTAAGACTTTTGCACAGTAATGTATATGCCAATATCGTTTTTCATTGTATATTTAATTTGGACATAATAAACAACTGAATACAGGTTTCTAAAAACCTATAAACGTTTTTTTTTCTATTTATTTATAAGGACAAACTAATAATGAGCAAAATCACTTATGGCCCTAAAGTGTCTGAAAAATTGTAATAATTAATACTGATCATTTTAGCCATTATCAGGTTTTACCTTAGCAATATATTTAAATATTCTGGTCTCTACAGCAGCTGTGTTTACAATTTAACCCGTCCAATTTGTTTAGGTTTTTGACTTGTACTGTCATGTATAGTCAGACACATATTCAAAATTTCCTTGAAATTGAACGGCAATTTTCAGTATTTATGTTTTACAGTTTTTGGCTTTTGCTATTTATTCCAGCAGATATATTATCTCGATTTTTTAATCGTCTGTACCTATCAAAAATAAGGCAAAAATAGATATGTTGTTTTGGTGATAGTTTTTCTACTTGTTGAAAGTAACAGACAGCAACATAAAAAAAAAATCTAGCCCTCACATGAATGTCTGCCACTAGTCTTATATTTAATGCTAAAAGCTTGAGACCGTAGTAGTGTGTCATTTTACAGTCAATTATGAAAACATCGGCCTCAAGTTTCGAATGAGCTGATTAACATTACTCGACATTTTAAAAGAAGCCTAAGTAGCAAATAAATGCACTATTCTAGAAGTGGCTGGAGAAAAAAAAAAAAAACAATTTGACCACATCACATTACATACATTACAGAAAAGTCTTTTCATTTCAGATTTCTGCTCAGTCTCTTTTACATTGTTACATAAGCCATACATAGAGTGCACGAAAGAATCGTCTGCAATGGACCTGGCTGTCATTCAAAATAAGAAAAGACACAGAGAGGCATGTGATTTGTTTTTGATAAGCTGATGTTCAAAATACACACACAGATAAAATCCCATCTGCCGCATGTCTGGCTAAAAGCTTCAAGAAAATGTTTGGCTGCTGAGCTGAGCTGAGCCAGGCTGGGTAGACCCGTCACGTTTGAGTTGGTCTGGTTAAGAAGGCTGAGATTCCCAGAAAAAAAGCTCTGGTTAATAGTTACAGATTGTGATGATGGGCTTGGTCACATCAGTTCTGGGCCTGATCGGACCACCGGGTCTTTGGGGTCTTTTCAGGCCGAGTTTAGGTCTTTTCGAGCCTTTTGGTCCTGCTCGGCCTTGTTAGACCAAGGAGCCAGAACAGGTTTGAGCCGCTGTGGAAGTCAGGGTCTTTTTATCTGCTGTGCAAAAAAGATGAAAAGAAAAGGGAACCACTTTAATAACAGGGCTGAAGAAGATCTGCACGACTGATATCACAGAAGCCTGCATAATACAAATGGGTGTAACTAATTTATATATTATTACTATACTGCTATATATATACCCTCACTGACACCAAGAAGAAGTTGTTGGAATCAAATGAAACATTAAATGTATGAATGTAATGATAATATAAATGACCGTGATTGATGTTAGATCAAAAACTGTACAATTGGATGGAGGCTCTAGTACCCTGTTGGGCCGCCTCTATCCTGGATACAAGATGGCAAGTTTGTCCATAGATGTTGCAGCTGGGTCTGTAGGTAGATTGGCAATAAATCTGGCGACCGGGCAGGCCAAGGGATTGTTCAAATCTGGTGGAAACGTTCTTGGGAAACCCTAGCTGTGTATGGGTGAGCATTATCCTGCTGAAAAACGCAAGTTGGAAGCCCTGCCACAAGAGACAATACGTGGCTGCAGGATGTCCTGCACATATTGGTGATCTGTTAGTGCCCCTTGTATCACTGCTAGGGATGACCAGCTGTTGGGGTAAGGGGTTGCTCCACAGCAATAACAATCTCATTAACTCAAACTCTATTCTCAAGTCTGTCATCTGTTCGAAATGTCTTTGAATGTGTCATAGAGGCATGTCTACCATTCAACAATCTCTCATCAAGAGGCACACTACCCAAAAGTAGCCTCTGAGAGCCTTGTTAACGTGCAATGCATTGCAATGCAAAGCACTGTTACACACTATTGTGGTAAAACTCAGTGTCTAATCAGACCACACCTCTACTCATTTATTGTAGGTGTTATTTTTGGTGTTATATTGGCGCACTTTGCTTTCGTTTGTTTGTTAGTCATTTAGCAGACTCAGACTGATCCAGAACGAATAACAGAATGATAACTTTACATACGTAAGCTTATACATCTATTTCCTGTTTAACATTACGCACGGTGGCCACCTCACAGCAAGAAGGACATGGGTTCAATCCCAGGGTGGAGCGGTCTGGGTCATTTTTGCATGGAGTCTCCTCCCCGTGTCTGGATGGATATACTCTGGGTACTCCGGTTTCCTCCCACAGTCCAAAGACATGCATGTTGGGTTAATTGACTACTCTAAATTGCCATTGATTTGTTTGTATATAACTAGTTCTGATATAAACTTGTGTGTCGCTGAAATGGCCGCTGATAGTGACGTTATGCAAAACTAAATAAATAAATACATATATTATCTGATTAACAAGATTGACTGGCAAGCAGAGAGGTACAGCTGTGGATCAACAAGTAGTCTATACACGCCTCTGCTTTTGGTCACCAGTGTATAGGCAGACACAGATAAACAGACCGTTGGACAGACAGCCTGACAAACTAATAGACAGAGCAACATACAGACCATTCATAAATGGTCAAATGTTACAGTAAATGGAATTTGTATTAAACCATACTAAAGAATAATGTACCCCGGTCGATTGCTGTGTCCAGTCAGCCCATTCAGCTCAGCAGATGGTCTCCAAATGGCAGGGGTTCTAAAAATATAACAATACACACATTTTCTACATTTTTATACCAGACATAATGTATCACTGACTGCCAAGAATTGCTTTTGTTTTATTAATTAGGTG
>JAUZST010062036.1:0-23032 GCA_034779995.1 Parotocinclus haroldoi
ACACACACACACACACACACACACACACACACACACACACACACACACACACACATACACTTTAATTACATATACAAACCCACTCCTGTAAATCTCCAAAATGTTACATTGGTCTTAAATGTTGTTGTAAAAAAACATATTAAACTATTCTACTTGAATAATAATAATAATAATAATACAAATAAAGACATTTATACATATGCATGTAACGCAGACTGAACTGAAAATTCAACAATTAAAATATGAATTATATTTAATATTTATAAATCCATTTTAATATAGTATTAAATTAATTTTTTTATACTATTTTAAAATGATTTGTCCAACAATACTTTACCAAATGTATAGCTCATTACAATTGTAACTCATCTTGAGCATAACTCCTTCTAGCGAGATGTAAAACTCAGACTGAAAAAATACCTGTTTGGTACTGAAAATTCAACGTTACACAAAATGTAAGACAGGTTTACTTCAAAACAGTGGGATCCAACTACAGTAAACACCATGTAGAAGTCTCTTTCTGTTATTCCATGCAAATGTTAAGCTAAAATAAGGCTCGTCATTAAGATTATTTAGATTTCCCGTTTCATGTTATCGCAGAAGTTAGCATATCAATTGATAGACCACTTTTTATAATAAATGGTACTGCTTTGTAGCCATACAGCCTCCAGTATAACTAAACACATAACAGGTAACAAGGACCTGTGCCATGTCACCAACTGTCATGCTGAATATTGATTAGATTTTACTTAACACTGAACTTTATAAGTATCCCTTAAACATGTTCGGCACTTGTATTCCTTATTTTGACATGTACACAATGGTCTATATGCGTTTAATACAAATATAAATCAGAGATGCCATCCTGACTCTGCCAATCCTCAAAACCTCATCTGTTTGTCTCACTATCTTGGAAGGGACTTTCCAGTGGTATACTTATTGCTGGAGGTAATTAAGATTACACCTAACCCCAATCTTAATCTCAGTAACATTATGGAGATCTTTTGACTCTTGGTTTTCAGATGAGGTTGCTGTTTCTGTAAAATGCATTTGGAGACACTATAGCTTTTAAGTTGTCAAGTATACAGTAATGAATTGCAGTCGTGATTAAATAAAGAAGAAAACAGAAACATACTATATTTTATGCTTAGAAAAATCATTTTGAAATATCCCCTAATGAAACATCCTTTAATTTTAGTGAGCGGTTTACAACCACCACAGAAAATGACTGTACAATTCATGGGTTGAATTTACAAGAAGGTCGAATCAGGCTGAAAAAGTGAGCACCTCCGAAACTTGATTTAACTCTTGTAATAATTACTTCGCTTATTAGGTGTGTTTGAAGGTACAAATCATCACTCAACACTAAACTGACTCCAGCCGTCAGGAACGAATGGCATTCATGACTGTGTAAAGGACGCCCTCTACTGGCAGCTTTCGGAACATTCATTTTCATACTAGCTATATAAAATACAGGCTCGCGGTGAACCAGGGCAAAACCGGCGGGAAACAACCTGAGGATCTCTGGAGCCGTGAGTTAACAGCGCTAACCACTTGCCACCGTATCACCCCTTTGGAACATAATCGGTATTGCTGCCACGTACGCGTTCTTTCCCCCGAAATAGACTAAATTCGATATTATGTTTAATTGTTTATTTTATTTATTTAACTCTTTCAAGTTTGCATTTACGGCCAGCATGGAATTCGTACTTACAAAGCTGCTTTTTAAGGGGTAGTCTCCTGTTTCAATCTTTCTGTTTTAAAATATACCGCTCACAAAAGTTAGGGGATATTTCATTTTGTAGTTCTGTTTGCTACTGAAGGACAACCAGGGGAAACATTTCGGTTTTTAGCCTTCTAGCGAATTTTTTCCACCAAAAAACATTATTTTTCAAATGTAGTGTAGGTCATAAGAGGTTAGTTGCCATTACTATTCGTACATAAGTAGGAATAAAAGCAATACGGATGAGATAATTCTACACTTGGAGTGTTTATTGTAATTGCTTACTACACTGCCAATACATTAAGGGGATATGTCATTATGGGATATTCCATTATGAAATAGCTCCTATTTTTTGTGAACAGTATGTTTTCGACCTACGGCATGGCGGTGTTTACAGCCTTATAACCTGTTATGTATTTGACTTGCCTATTGGCGCCATCTAGTGGTTAAGAGTGTGTACAATATAGAACAGGTGACTGTAAAACTAGCGACGAGCGTTTAGTATTTAAATGTTTGCGAATACTGCAGAGTAACTTCATCTATCGTCCAACCCTTAACCATTTACCAGCTTAAACATTTTGGTAACATGCACAGTTATAACCCTTTCCACCCCAGGGAGTATCTTATATGCATTTGACCAAAACCAGGAATGATAAATGAGAAGTATTGTTCCACCGGATATGTAAAAACAAAGTGAGATTGAGAACAGCTGACTTAGGCACGAAATCACAAGCCAACCAGTAACAACATGACTTATTCATTAGGGAATGACAGTAAAACGCATCAACATTAACAGTTTGGTTAACAATTAATGGTACAGATAAGAAACAAAAAGCGGATGCACTGAAATTATGCAACTATTACATTTACATCTACATTTAACGCATCTGCAGTGACTCATATTGTCCAGTGTACAACTGTGTAGTAAACGGAGAAACAAAATATATATATATATATATTACTTGGATAATCTGTGGCTGTCATATTTAACTAGTTTAAAAATAGACGGTGTTCAAAAACAAATCCGGCAATAGATCCATTTGTTATGCTACATGGTTTTACCATTTGGAGCACCCATAGAAAACGGACTATTAATTCAAACAATATTTGTACTTACCTGTATTAAGCAAAGTGCTGTGGGCTTTTATTTTTAGTAGCATTATACACACTGCTCACAAGAATTTTACAATGAAATATCCCCCAATGAAATGTCCCCTAATTTTTGTGACCAGTGTCTATAGTGCTACTAAAAATAAAAGCTCACAGCTCCAAATAAAGACGACATGTGCAACGGTGGCACCGCAGAACTCTAAAAGTGGTGAGGAAGAAACAGTGATTTTAATACACATAGATATATAGCCTAATGGAATATCATAGACAACACCTGTTACACTCATTAAAGCATCTGGCCAAAATAATTTCCTTATATCATTGTATTAATTTATTTCAAACACTGAAACAAAACAGCAAAAGGCAATGCTGGATACTGATACTTTGCGGTATCCATACACAAACAAGTGGGAACCTAACAGTGAAAAGGGATAAAGTAGACAGATTTTTAAATTATTTGACTTTTGACAAACACATACTAAATGTCACAGATTAAATAAACAACATTTATTTTTTTGTAAATAAATACATTAAACCTCATTCAATTATTATAACATTAACAGCTGCTATTATTAAAAAAAAGTATCTTGGTATACCCTTTCAGAGCAACAGGGGAGGGCCAGGAGCTTAATGTGGAATTCACTGGTTGCTGTCAGAGGTACGTACACCCTGGACAAGCCCATCGCAAAATTCCGTACCACCCTAGCTTCACGTTGCAAGCCCCACCCAGGACTCAAACCCAGGCACTCAGAAACTGTGATCAAAAGCAGCTGGCTCTTACAACCAAGCCACTGGTGCATGACATAAGCTTCAAATGCAGCTAAATACCCATGTCGGGTTAGGGTAAAATTACACTAAGCCCTATTCATTCTTAAATAACAAGTATATCTGGTTCAGCTCTTGATGAGGTTGCAATCCTCCATATCTGAAGTTATTTCACACCAAGAACTCCTATGTTTGATCTCTGCCTAAATGAAACTACTTAGTCAGACTTTCTGCACAGTCAGTTGGCGAACCTGTTCCACCCGTAGAACTGCATGCCATGGACAAAAGCATTGTAGGTATGTTTTGTTAACCATCATAGAGACACAATTATGTAAGTATGACAGTTCAACCAACTGCCGAAACACACAAACACAATCAGATAGGGTGGAGGAACATTCACATTGTCATGGTAACCTTTGCAATTTCAAAAAGGTTTGACCGAAAGAGAGACACTGACTAGGCATTGGACAAGGCATCACTATTAGTACAAAAGCTAGCATCTGGCTAGAAACCAAAAGAAAAAGTAATCCAGGACTTCGAAATCTCTAGTTAATATGATTATTTCTGATGTGCATTTTGATGCAAAAATATTTGTTTGATTACTTGATTTGTTGGATTTTGGTAGTTGTTTGAAGGTGGCACAGACAATACAACTGTCATATAACAGCTTCTGAGACCCAGGTTCTAAGCCACGCTTGGCTGCTGCCTATGTAGAGTTCACATGTTCTCCCAATGAGACTTTGAGGCTTTACTGCTACACGTCCAAAGGCATGCATTATGTCCAATGGCATCACTAAAAGGTCCCAGCGAGAGTTTCTGCCATGTGACCTGTGCTGCCAGATGTGCTGAGACCCTGAGATGGAGGTGTAGAAAATGAAAGAACGATACGTGTGCATATGGTTGAATAAAATCTTCAAATTTACATTTGGGACAAACTGCACTGAATGTATGACCTATAGTGCATCAAGGGCATGTGGTAGGTTCTGAACTGAGAGCACGTGGAAGATTCTGAACTGAGAGCACGTGGAAGGTTGCAAGATATTGTTACATCGCTTGTTTACAGAACATAGAAGGAAGCTAGTTTTTCTTATGTTAACTTGTCTATAAATCATTGTATTTTAGTCCAACAAACATTCAAGGGTTCGGCTCATATGTATATAATTACAGGAACAGAAACTTTGCGTTTTACGTGTCACAGCTTTTGAGTTTTGTCAGTTAATTCATTCTTCCAGTATCCTGCTCCAGCTCCGGGTTCTCCAGTTCAAATCGAAGGTACTTGTCATGGCGGCGTAAAACGGGCAGCTCTGCAGAGAAGACCGTTCAGATGTCTGGGAACGTGATGGATAAACTCATTAGGCGTCGAGTGGCTCCTGTGGACGATACATTATTCTGGTCGCGCACCACCGCCAGTAAATTGGTAACGATGAACTGCAGACAAAGCCGGAGCTCCTTCAGATTTCGGTCAGACTGATAACCGCCTTCACCCTGAGCCATTCTTATACAAATGTTTTTCAGATCCACGCTGTCCTGGTACGCGCGCACACGCACACACACACACACACACACACACACACACACACACACGCACAAAGTCACAATCAGCACCTGGGATCGTAGTCTTACCAAATGTAATATTTGCTTAAGATCGGGAGTCTCACCTTGTTACGTATAAAAGTCTTCGTGTGATCAGAGAGACGTCCTTCTAAATCTCGCTGTATGGCTATGATCTGCTTTAATATTTCCACTAAGCGCAATAAGAAGCTTTCCCTGGCCCGCTCGGCCACCGTCCGAGGTTTGTGAGAAGCAGTGTTATTATTGTCCGTATCATTAGCATTTAGATCGTGTAGAAACTTTAGGGCATCCGTTAGGTTTTTCAGGCAGCTGTGTCCCATACTTATACACACATTATCTCTCTCCCTCTCACACACACATCTGTTAAAACTGTCCTTGTTCTCCCAAACTTACCAGAAGCTTCATCTCGCGCTAAATCATCTGACGCTGCAGTCCAAAGTTCGCGTAAGCTCCTGCAACTTCCCCATGTGCGAAGAAAACGCTTGTTAGCGAATCGTCATCCAATCACCGAGCAGACAGGATCTCAACGTCCTGAACGGCACACTATTCCAAATAAAGTCCACTTGTTTTTACGGCATCAAGCCTGATGCAGAACACAATCATACACACTGTATGTTCCAATCATACGATATACATGAACACTACATTAATACATTATACACTCGTGAATATACTATCGCATTTTAGGGGATATCGAGAAATACACTACTTACCGGGCGTTAAGAGTCACGTGACTGCAAATGACGCGCACGCCATAGACAGTCACCAGTCACTTCATTAGGTACACCTTGCTTTTACGTTTTTGAGCCATTTGCTGTGCCATTTATTCATTCATTTTCTTACCTGCTTATCCTCTCCAGGGTCTCGGGAGAGCCAGTGCTTAGAGCACCAATCCATATTAGGACACAAACTCATGGCACTTTGGAAACACCTGTTAACCTAAAACGTCACCTAACACATGTTTTGGAATGTGGGAGGAAACTGGAGTAGGGAGAAAGCCCACAGGCTCAGGGAGACTGCAGACTCCACACAGTTGAGCCTGCCCAGGGTCAGGGTTGAAGTGAGGATCTCATAGGTGTGAGGTGGCACTGCTAATCGCTGCACCACCATTGCTTAATTATTAGTGGCATAGATTAAACCAGATGCTGAAAACACATTCTTAAATATTTGGGTTCGTGTCAACTTGATAGCATCACACTGAAGGTAGTGCTGCGGATTTGTCGGCTGCACATACATAATGCAAAGCTCCCATTCCACCACATACCAAATGTGCTCTGTTGAATTTAGATCTGCTGCGAGTTAATTTTTGTACAGTGAAATCATTATCAATGCATTATCACAGCTAATCCTCCTGGGAGTAGCCTTGAGAAGATACATTGTGGTCGTAAAGGGATGGACAACAAAACAAAAGCCAAGGCTCATCAGACAAGTTGCAGTCTCATTTGTCTGTTCATAGCAGGGAAGAGTGCTACCTGACATGATCTTCTGCTGCTGTAGAGCATCATCTGGAAGGTCTGTTGTGTTGCGCAATCAGATATGCTCTCTTGCTTGGTAGTAACAATTATTTGAGTTACTGTTGCCTTTCTGTAAGGTCAAACCTGTCTGACCATTCTCCTCTACTCTCCTCTAGCCCCCTGCCTGTTGTTTTTTATTCTCTTCCATAAAAATGATCTTCACAAAAAAGTACTGTATTCCATCCACTGCATTGCAGCCCTACAAAATGGCCTGCTAACATCATTTCAGTGATGATCTCATTAGGTCAGGAGAAAAGGTTAATGAGGACAAGACAGCTGATATCACTCGGTCATGCTGATTGGAAGAGCAGACTGGTTGCTTCAAATGGGTAGTGGTGCTTTTTATCTTTTCTTTTGTTAATCATGGTTACCTCAAAGCAAACACATGCAGTCATCATTGCATTGTATCAGGGGTTCACAGTCAAGGATATTGCTGCTTATAAGATGATGACCCGATCAACCATTTATTGAGTCATAAAGAACTTCAAGGAAAGCGGTTCAAGCAGAGCCCAAGAAAGTCAAGCACGTCTCAGGACTGTCTCCTAATCAGGATGCAGCTACAAGATCAGGTCACCACCAGTGTATAGATTGCTCAGGAATGGCAGAGGGCATCTAAACACACAATGAGATGAAGGATTTCGGAGATTGGCTTGGTGTCAAGAGCAGCAAAGAAGCCACTTTACTGATTTCTACTACAGAGGACTGGGGGTTATTAAAGTTATTTAATATGTTATTTAATATGATAAGCTTCAGACTGTTTGGGACATCTGGAAAAATTATTGTCCACAGTCATGTGCCATGTGTCATGCCAACAGTGAAGCATCCTGAGATCATTCATATGTGGGGTTGCTTCTCATCTAGGGAAGTATCTTAAAATTCTCCCCAAGAACACTACAATGAATAAGGAATGGTATCAAAAACACCCTACAAGAGCAACTTCTTCCAGTGATCCAGGAGCAATTTGGAAATGAGCAATGCTTCTTCCAGCATGATGAAAAGAGCATGTCAAAAGGCAAAAGTGATAAGCAAGTGGCTTGGTGAACAAAACATTGACACTTTGGCTCCATGGCCTGAGAACCTGTGGTCAAAAAGACTGGACAAACAACAACCCAGAAACTGTGATCAGAGCACCGATTAGGCAAAAATGTGTTGGCTTAATTTCAGATTTTTTCATAGAAGCGGATATCTTGCCCGTTGAGGCAAATTGCAGAAGTCTTACAGAAGAAGGGTCAACACTGACCCTTCTGTAGTTTTCACTTTAACTGAGTGGATTTGTCAAAAACAAGGTGAAAAAAATCGTATGGCATGCTTACAATTGTATTCATTATACCATATAAACACCCAACAAAGGGTTCTAAACAAAAAACGGAGGAAGCAAACTTTATGAAAACAATGTGTGCCATTTTCAAAACTTTTAGCCACGACTGTACAACGTATAAAACTGGTGGGTGAACACTTGCGACACCTGCTGACAGAAAAGATATCCACAGTCTTGAAAGATAAGTAAACATGGTAACGACCATGTCGTTTTCGGCATGTTTATTAAAAATATTGTCCAGTACAACAATGTACTACATTTTGTTATACTGTGTTTTAATAAAATATTGTTTACCTACTTAAGGCTGTTAACTTGCAGATGGACACGAGTGAACGTGTTGTCAGATATATCATGATTTGACTTCTAAATAGACTGCTAAAAAAATCAGCGAAATATCCCGTATTTTTTGTGAGCAATGTATAAAAATACTTAAGCCACAAATAACTTAAAGTGAATAAAGTACTACTAAGGATTTATACAAGCTTACCTGACTAAAGCTATATGCTAATAAAGTATAGCAATAGTACTCTGAGGGAGTATATACAGATCTACTTTAATTTGTAACTTGTAAAATGATTTCCCAAATACATTAGCTTTCTTTAGACTGCCATCACAAATTAGATATTAATTAACAGCTTTACGCACAATGGAAGCTTATGTGAATTCTCTGTAAAATAGAACTACATTAGCCCATAAACAAGCCCATGTTAAAAAAATCCATACTGTGAAACCCATTTAGTTAAAATTAAATATAGCAATTTTCTTTTGAATTGCACAAACTAGTACTGTAGAATTACATAGACCATTTCATTGGAATTTATTTCTGGCCTTAAGTCACCAGCTGCCTACAGTAAAGAGAAAAAGGCACTATGAAGGGAAAAAAAACAAAAACCCAAACAAATCAGCTTAAATCAGTAAGTTAAAATGACACCAGTTCATTTACTGAATTCTTTAATTGATTTGGTATATGATACAAAAGGGGAGAAATGCATTGACTTTAATTAAAATATTAATGTAACATTTCTATTTAATCTCATTAGACATTGTACTACTTTTCAAAACTCAAGACTTTTAAGGATGTGGTCTTCACATACATGAAATCCCAGTTTGGGAAACACTCCTCACTTTTAAATGTTTTTTTCTCCCACACAACCCTTACACTGGGTCTGTATTCATTAGAGTAACTCGTGTTAGAACAGCAGATTCTTATCAGTATCTTCAGCAGGATATGAGGCAAATGAATACAAACAGACGGGCAATGCTTTTAAAAAAAGAAATGTGTAATGTGTTCATGTGTAATGTGTGTTTACAGTAATGCATTCTAGTTCCAGTGTTGCTCAGGCCAGTCTAGCCCTCCTTTAGAGCTAAACAGAAATGTGGTTAAAATATATATCATGAGATTTTGACCAAGTCTACTGTCCTCACACACTCTACAGTAGTATTAGTGTGCACAGGAAGTGCACAGATCTTTATCTGAACAAATTCTGTGTAAACCAATAGCCAAGCTTCAATCCAATCCTCTATACGCACACACCAGATCAAGAAGCTGGATGATTCTATTAAGGCTTGGATGGACTTGTGCAGTAAAAAAGTAGACATTCATGAGCTAGTGAGAATAAGATAGCAGATTAAACCACATTTGGATTCAGAAGCAAATAGCAAAGTGAAAGACTGAATGTGATGTTTCTCACTAACCCATGAAGGCAGTCTTGTCTACTACAGCCCTGTTTGGTCTATAAAAGTCGACACTGCAGTAAAGATCATACAATAAATTGATTGAAGATAGTTGCAGCATGAGAATTTGAAAATGATCATTCACAGCTGATTGGGAAGGGAAGTTATGAATGAGTGACATTTTAATATTCCTCCGAACAAACCTCTCATAAAGATGCTATTGCTAAATGTTCAAACTGTCATTGGAGAACTGCCAACATGCAGGATTTTCTCATTTATTTACAACCTGATCGCCGACAGCTGACATCTTAGAATGTCGTTCAATTAGTTTCACAGTCACAGAAATGGAACAGGCCTGAACCTTGGTCCATATGACCCTCACCTTCTTAACGTTAACAAAATATGAATGTGGAAATTAAACAATCCATTTAACAAGCCCCATTTTTCTTGAAAATCCAATTAACTGTGTATTTTGACAGTCTTTTTTTGTGGTAAACAAATCACAATGGACCATTTAATCGACACTCTACCCTAAACTGACAAAAGGACACCAGACAGACTAGCTCAACTTTGGGAGCCCTCTTTTCGCCATCAGAATTTAATCAGAAATATTAGCCCTGCTGTTACTTTTATTGACTGAACGCTTGCTCATCCAGTGTCACATGACTACAACACAGCTGACTCGACTGTCTCCTGTGCTTTGTTGGCACGGACAAGCTGGTCCACTTGCTCAAAACTTTCAGTAGAAAAAAAAAAGTCTAGATATTGGTACTGGTAACTAAAAGTTGGACATTAAAAACCGGAACGTTGTGTAATAGCATCTAGAAATCATTGAGTGCAGTTTTACAATAGCTGGACAGTGCATAGCCATGCAGAGGATATCACTGCCTGTGGTGCAGGACGGGAGCGTACCTCTTTGTGAGGGAAATATGTCAGACAGGATGTGGACGGTATCCCGTTAAGGGAACATATAATAACTGAAACATTAAACAGTATATGGCTGTGTACAGACCCTTGGGTCTTAAACTATTGAGAGGTAAAGCTAAGCAGGAGGACAAGCTCACCTTACTGGTCCTCGCCCTTCCTGTGGTCTGTCCAGTTGAGTCTGCCTCTCCACTCTACATAACCGAGGGAGATGCTAATGATATCATACTTTGTTTGTTCTCGACAATCATCATATTTAATATTAGTTTATTATGTTTAAATTATCTAAACCCCAACATGCTTCAGTGCCATGTAAGTTTTAATATCAGTTTTGCATTTGCTTGTTTTTTTTTTCTTTGTTAAATAGGAGGACAACTGCACAGACGGGCAAACTCATGCCCTAGCAGTGAAGGTGAGCGATACTGGTGGCCACAGGTAGTCTGATCAGTGCAAAACTTCTAGTTCTGTTTTTTAGATTCCATGTTTCCGTAGTTGGAGCCAGTTTTCTTCACCTCTGTTACACCAATTAGGCGACGCACAGCTACAGAGGCTGTAGACAGACACCATAGAGAGAGAGATACAGTGAGAAAGAAGATCAATGTTAAAAATAATAGGCATTGTTCATATAAATCCATGCACAGATTAGCCTTGCATCTAAGTGTACGGGGAGGGGGGACTTCTAAATTGATTCTTGGTTTTCCACTAAATAGCAAATAGTTTGTAGACATCCCAAAACATGGGTAACAGGGCCTCTAAGAAAGGCATTTAATGTGTATGGAAGCACTACGTATGATCTGGTGTTCATAAAATTCAACTGCATCAGATGGTATAATAAACAGACGTTTATAATTATAACATGCACGTCACCCTAAATTAATGACAATTTTTTTTAGAAAATTTAAACCGAAAGACAAAAAAAAACCCATGCCTATTTTCAGATGCCCAGTCAGCTTTAATCCTAAACGAGAAACAAATCGCACTAGAGCACTATACAAGTGGACAACACAAGCTTCAACAAAGCTATTCGTTTTCTGCCATCATACTCACCTATAATGAGGAATATCATGAAGCTGATAATGAGGAGTGGTGAGCCACTGACAAAGACGTCCCAGGCAAAGTTAATGAGTGGTGACAGCAGTACTGTAGCCCAAAACAAGAAATTGAGTAGTGTCCACACTCTGCGCTTGGGCTTAATAATGTTTCCAGGAAAACAGCCTTCCTTATCATAAATCTCCTGTAGTTTGTCCTATAAACCAACACAAACAGAGGGGTCGTAAGTAATGACTATTAATACGCAATTAGTCTAGTTGCGTATCTTGTGTCAGGTACATGTTCTTTACGCGACTGTTTGTGTAACTTAATACGTCTTTTACTCACTACATTTCAAAAGAATAATCTGTACTTCACATTTTCAAAGCAGACTTGTAAATATTAATGAAGTAACCCCTAATTTTTGTGAGCAGGATATTTATTTATCTACTGTATGTATTTATTTATTTTCTATTTACACAATTCTAGTCAGGCAACTAATTAAGTGCCATTCAGAATTCTATTTTTATAACTGGTTCGGTGATTCATGGTTATACGTCTCATTTATTTGTAAATTGGCACTTAACCATTATGTATCCTCAGTGCCATAGGATGTCTACCTCTTGCCCTCAATAAAAGACATCCTGTTTATTACTTTAAAGTACTTGTAGCATCAAGTAGCATGCATATTTATACATCTATTTTACTAAGCTACACACAAAAATGAGGGGATATTTCAAAATTAATATGAAGCATTTTTTAATAGAAGCATGTGATTTTATTACATTAAATAAGATAATCAGACAAGCAAATGAAAAGTCAAAGAAAGTTGTTTGATAGCGCAAATAAGATGCAAAGTCAGTTATCGTGATTGAATAGCAAGTGATATATTCAAAGTGGTGGAACAGAAACGTCAAACTGGACGAGAATACCACACATTGACTGTTCAGTGGGGTCTATGGTCATCCAAAGACTGCCAACACACACTGACAGTGATGATGCATTGCCAGGTTCAGATTGTCTAGCAGTTATTGTGGAATTCTCTGCCACTCTTGCTCCAGGGCAACTTCCAGATAAAGAAATGCTGTGGGACCATTGAATGGCTTGCCAGACCTCTTCCCATTACGTCCCAAGCATGTTTAATGGGATTCAGGTCTGGAGAACTTTAAAGTCAGTCCATGTGTTTGATTCCTGCCTCCTGAAGCATGTTGCTGACGTGAAAAGAAAGTTATTCCCAACTGCTCCAGCATATAGGGTACCATTATAGACTGCAATACCTAATCTCACCAGTGTTGATGCCGGCCCAAATCATGATTCCACCACCACCGAAGGACTACCTTTTTCTCATAAATCACGCATGATTGTCAGGCTGCAAACTGAACCGTGACTCATCAGACTGTGACTATGCTCATCAGCCCACCTTCCATAGGTTCTATGGTGTTCAGCAGATAACTGAATTCAAACCACTGGTCACCGGGCATGGAGTCCAACACGATGGAGCTGATTTCATATGGTCTGGGTGTATATCCGTCGTCCAGTGGCAGTATGAAACTGTCCCTGCAACTCTTTTGCATTACTGCGCCTGCTGCTTCTTGCCAAAAAGGTCAAGAAGCGGCCATTTCTTGCTTTGTGGCAGATGGGCGACCCTGCCCTGATCTTCTCTGTATGGTTTCAGTCTCTTGAAAGTGATTCCACAGTCTGCTAGTGTTCAAAGTACTGTTGCCACTGTTGTCCGTGTTTGACCAGCTTCAATATGTCCTATGGCTCTCCAAGCTTCACATTCAGGGAAATCATGTTTCAGAAGCATTGCAAGGGCTGGGAAATTGTAACTTTCAAGATCAAACTTTCAAGAGCAGGGAATGTTCAGATATTCCAGCAATCCCACCCTTTAATATAGTGCACTATTACCAATTAAATAAAGTTGTTTTTTGCGTATACAACAACTTTCTTTGACTTGTTGTTTGCTTTTCTGACGTTCATGTTTAATACAAAAATATCAAATGCTTCTTTCAGACTGGAGGTGTCAATTTGACACCATGTAGAAATGGTTTTAACAAAATCAGTCAACTATCACAATTAGCAACTGTTAGGCAAAGAAAGAAATCTGACCTTCTCCTGGTACAGTTTGTGAAGCCAGTCTGAGCACTCCTTCTCATTATCAGGAATCTCTTCTACTGGAAAACGCCTGTTAAGCAGAACATAAAACACCAGACTGAGCAGGGCAACATACCATAAGTGCTGTTATTCTTAGGCAGGACACCAAACATGGGGACGGAGGTTGACTTAATTGCTGAGGAGTTTAGCATTAATGCACCAAGTAAAATGTGCGACCATGAATGTCCAGTTATGCCAATTAACCCATTTTGGAATTATTGGTAAAATGCAGGCCTGCTATGGTGTCGTGTCCGCATCCATAGATCCAGTGGACGCCAACACAAAATGCTGTACAATTTGTACAGTCTCAGTCCTACTTCTAAACGAGTGTGAAATTAATTAACAGTGTTCAATGCTCTTGTAATCCAATAAAATGACCTTGAATGACACTGCATTCTACATGTTCCAGGCAGCATTAACACTAATAATGGTTACAAAAACAAGTTATATTTTTAGCTTTGTTGTCACCTAGCAGCTGTTACTCTCTCTTGGCTAAGTGGAAACTGTGTCCGTTGCTTGTTGCGAGTTCACCAGCTGTGAAAATTGTCTAATTACAATGCAGGGCCCACAGTGACAAATTTCATTTTGCTTAGCAGTGATGCCCATTGGTTAATTTCTTCCCACATATTTAGTTTCCCTGCTCTAATACAACTTATTAGAGAACGAATACATTCTCCTAAAAACTAATACACATCCTGAGTTAATACATACTCACTGACAAATAAATTAAACAACCCAGATTGAAAAGTCAGGTTTCTGCAAAACAGGGCATGCAAGTTGTCTCACCGACAGATGTAACATGTACAATTATTCCAGGTGTGATCTAATCAGAAACGGGGTCTCTCACTACAAAAGGGCATAAAAATGTTTCCTCACTGGCCTATAAAGACCTCAGATGCTACTCTTAGGTAGAGTACCACTTGGTGAGAGATCGATGACTAATAGACAGGTCTTCATGATTTACTTGAAAACATTGCCCAGTGGACAGACTTTGAGAAGGGGCGCATTATTGGACTGAGAGAAGCAAGATGGTCGTTTTGAAGAATCATCCACCATCTAGGCTGTTCAGACCTAGCTGTAAGAAGGCATTGGGAGCAACCAGCCCAGACAGATCTCCAGTAGAGAGGATCCTTTGGTCCACTGATAAGCATGACTTGTCACAGCACCCATTATGTGTCCTGCCATTGACAGCCGGGTAGCACTTCTTGGTGAGTTTTTTTGTGAATGAGTGTAGATGCTCTAATTGGGGGCTATCACTTAAACATGGTGGTGGTGGTGGTGGTGGTGGGGGCTTCCTACTACAATTGTGAAAGGACCTGCTGTGTAAAGGGATCACTGACCTGACCATCATGTCAGCTTTATATTTTGTGCCATTGATGATGCCCAGCAGAGTGGGGTTTTCCTTATCTTTGAAGTTCAGCGTGACGTCATACACTGCCGTAACTGAAAGGTAAAACAATAATATTTACATTTACAGCATTTAGCGGAGCTCCTTACATTTGGATTAAGCAGTTTAATAGATTATGGATGTTGCTCACAGGGCCAATAGCTTGGCCTTCATCACTGCACAAGACATCCCTAACATTGTAGCTAAATCCCAGGTAAGGCTAGCAATAAGAAAGTTGATGGTGCAGTTACAGAACATGAAGATGAACTGGTGACAACAGACCAGCCAACGTTTTTTACCAATTTTGTATTGTCCAATTTCGATGAGCCAGTGTAAATCATATCCCCTCGGCTGCTTGTTCTTGATTGACACGTGCCACCAGGTGGGGACCCACAAACAAGGACATCAGGCATTCAGATATGTTCTTCTGTATACCTCAGTTATAACAATTGGTTCTTAGAGTTACTTTTGCTTTTCTAATCATCTCGCGCCAGTCTGGCCATTCACCTCTGACCTCTGGCATAAACAAGCTATTTTTCCCCAAAGAACTGCCGCTTCATATTTTCTCAATACCCTAAATATGGCTCTGCATAAAAATCCCAGTAGATCAGCAGTTTCTGAACTACTCAGACCAGCCCATATAGCACCAGATATATGCGTTAAAGAGCGGTTGAAAAGGTGTTCCTGATAAAGTGAACGGTTTGTTTACAATAGAAATAATTCACTGAAATATATACTTTGATTATTATCAACTAGTTCTAGTTGACATGGATGTGATAGCTTAATGTGAATGTATGAAAATACACAAACATGCACTAATATTTCATACCACAAAACTGAAGTGTGTGTTTATGCTCGGACCTGTTCCCTTCAGGCATTGCAGTGTGGTGGTGAAGCCCTTGGTACGTGGTAGTAGGTGATATTTCAGTTTGGGAAGACCTTTGCTCTCAGCCACTTGCATACTGATCTGGTGCTTCTTCTCTGTAAAACGGGTTCCCTCACAGTACAGCAGGAACTGCAGAAAAACAAGACACCAATATAAGCACTCTGTAAACCTCGCTGCAGCATTGATCTGTGTAATCCAATAACTAGGCAATCCCTCATCTCAGTTCATCTCAGTGGGACCTTTAACCATCATTACATCAGCTGCTCGAGTGGAGGCTACACAGGTACATCGTGTTCACTAAAGGTTATATAACAGTAAAATGTGAAGAACACCCAAATATGTTGGAACGTTAAGACTTGCCCACACTGCATATAAATAAATGGTCTTCATATCACCATAGCAATGTGATTCACCGAGCAACGTCTGTTTACAGACTGGATGTGACATGAAATTTCTTCAAGATCAGATGTACACAAAATCTGGGCCCAAAATATCAAAACATTAAGCTATTTATGGTCACAGACAAATTAATTATAAGAACCTTAGTATGGAATAACTTTTCGTGTTTGATTTCTTTTTTTGTTAGAGCCATGGTTAAACTTGCAGGCAGTTTTTTACAGGAGAAAGTCAAAACTGTCCCATTCGAGTCCCATTCACCTGAGGTTTTAATGTTATGACTGATAGATACAAGTAAATACAGCTAGTCCGGTTCATTTTAGAGTGTTTGGGCTGATTTGTACATAGGTATTAAGTATTTTCTTTGTTCTTCTTCCAAATTCATAAGTCATTTGTGACATCTAATTATGTTCCGCCTAGACTATTTATTATATATTTATTGCGAGCTTATGTTTAGCCAGCAGTGTGGATTTGTACTGACTGAATAAACTGTCTTGGTTTTCTGTGACTGGTTGCATGAACACACAAGTCAGCTAAAGCCTAGCTAGTACTGTTTATATAAACAGCTTAACTGCAAAGTGGAAAGGTCTGAGCAGAAGCTTTATGGTACAAAAGGTATGAAGTCCCAGGAAAGTTTTATCTGCAGCTAGCTTATCTCCACCCCTTCACCACCCTTTCACTCTCAAAATGACTCTTTCATAGCTTTCAACCTCTACAAGTATGCAATATCTAGTAGTAAATACAGTATATAGGTACAGGATTCTCATCCAGAAGGTACTGGACTCTGGACCAGTTTCAAATCCCACTGCTGTGGTAACAGCAATCGCAACATCCCAAAGCATGATTAGTACACTGTTGCATCGCTTTCAAGAGCCTGGAACAGTACAAAGAAGAATGTGGAATCGAGATGACAGCTACTTGACCAGCAATGCAACAGATGTGCGGGGACAGTTTCTTGCTGTCACTGGATGACGGATATACACTCAGACCATACAAAATATGCTTCATTGTATGTGTTCCGTTATCTGCTAAAGACTGTAGAACCTGTAGAAGGTGGGTTGATGAACATCATCAGTCATTGGACCCCTGATGAGTGTCCTCTTCTCTGATGAGTCACGGTTCAGTCTGTAGCCTGACAATCATCGTGTCCTGAGTGAATGAGGAACATGAGAGAATCCATGTTTCATGCAAGAAAGGGAGAAAGGGTGGTGGTGGGCTGGCATCATCACTGGTGGTCGTACCAAGCTCCACGATCCACCCAGAAATAGATTGCTGAGTGCTGTATTATACTGAGAGGAGTTCATGCATCCTATAGTGGTACCCTATGCTGGAGCAGCTGGAAACAACTTCCTTTTCATGGGTGCAAGGCCCCACTGTTCACATCTTGTCAACAACATGCTTCAGGAGGTAGGAATCTTACGCATGGACTTGCAGTCACGTACTCCATACAGAAATCCTGCTTGATGCTTGGGATGTACTGGGAAGACGTCTGGCAAACCGTCCAATGCCTCTCACGACACCTCTTGAGCTTGAAGTTGCCCTGGAGCAAGAGTGGCAGAGGATCCCACAAGAACTACTGGACAATCTGATCTTCTCTATTCCTCAAACACTGTCAGTGTGTTTTGGTAGTCTTGGGTGACCGTTCAATGAACAGTCAATGAGCTAACAGTGAGCTACCCAATATCTGGTCGACCTTAAAAAGGAACATGGAGGCATACTTACCCACATGTACTCGGGATAATCCTTAAGTTGTCCGAGCCCTTTGAACACTGTCTCCCTGTCCTCCTCCCACTTTCTCTTGCAGAAAACAATTTCCAGGAAGTACCAGGTCCACCCAATCAGAGGAACTTTCAACAGCTCTTGTTTTGCCAGCACCTTTGAACTCTGGGATAAGGAAAGGAGATTGATTGGAGGTTTGCAATGGTTCAACCCACATTCTCTATTCATACAGTAAATGATATAAAGAGTTTAACTACAAATTAAATAAATCCATTACATTATACATTATACTACATTACATACTCACCCCAAGCACACCGTACCGCTCACACATTGTCCAGCCGCATAGGAAATCTATTTCGTAGTTGTGGTTGAGGATTATTATGACATGCTCTTTGCCAAACCTGTCCACTACTGCTTGGTCAGTGTATAGGGTACATTCTGTCCCTGACCACCACTCTAAAAGCATCACCAACTCTGAGAAAGGAGCAAATGAGAGTCAATTAAAATTCACTCATGGGTGGAATCCAGAGGTTATGCATATTATATATAGTATACTATTCAAACCTTAGAAAAGGTGCAGTTTTTCCATCACTGGCCAGTTTGATTTTTAAGTACCAACTACCAAATTGTGTTTAAATATGTGGATATATGGATACAAGTTTTGGAACACGTCTCTTGATCATTGAATTCAGTCCATGCAGTCTGCATTTACCAACATTTGTAAAAGAATGGGTGGAGCTCAAAGAATTTGAACGTGGTGCAGTGCCACCACTGCAAGCCATTAATTCATTTTCTTATTCGCTTATTCCTTGTCTGGGTAGCAAGTAAGCTAGTGCCTATCCAGCGGCACAAGGCAAGACCAAACCTAGACAGTGCACCAATCCATCGTAGAACACATACACTTACACACCAAGGTCACTGTGGAAATACGTTGGAGGAAACTGAAGTGCCTAAAATAAACCCTTATTGACATGGGTAGGACATGCAAACTCCACACAGACGAGGTCTGATTTTAGGATCAAACCGGGCATGCTGGAGCTGTGAGGCGACCTCACTAACCTCTATGCCACAATACCACTGCAAGTCAGTTGGTACATTTCTTCCTTTCTACCTATTCTACAATCAACTGTGAGCAGCATCATTAAAGTGGAAGAGCTTAGATACCACAGCCGCAAAGTGGCAGCTTCTGAGAAGCAAAGTAAATAAATGTCACCAGCGCACTGCTGACTCAGTAACTGCAGAGTTCCAAACCTAATTTAATGCATTAACATCAGCACAAAAGCTTAAAAAAAGCTTAATGGAGAACATGACCTGCCTGACTGCATTATGCCAACTGTGGACTACCCCCCTTAGTTCCAGTGAAGGGAAATGTTAATGCTTCAGCACAGCAAAACTTTTTCAAGTTTTGGAAAATTATATGCTTCTAACTTTGTGAGAACAGCTTGAGGAAGGTTTGTCAAAGAGCCTGACTGGCCCACACAAAGCCTGGAACTCAACCCCTTCAAACCCCTTTGAGATGAACTGCACTACTCACAAAAAGTAGGGGATATTACATTTTGGGGTATCCTCTAGGTTTTGTGAGCAGTGTAGAATGTCGAATGCAAGCCAGGCCCTCTCACCCAACATCAGTGTCTGCCCTCACAAATGTTATTCTGGATGAAAGGGCAAACATTCCCACAGGCACCATCCATAGTCTTGCAGAAAAACATCCTAGAAGAATTGAAGCCGTTATATGGAGGCTATTATAGCTGCGAAAGGGGGATTGACTCCATATTTATGCCTACAGAGTTAGACTTGCGTGTCATAAAAGCTCCAGTAGGCGTAATGAGTAGGTGTCCCAATACTTTTGTCCATATAGTGTATGTATTACAATGTGAACATTTTAAATGTAATTTAATTTAATAGGTTAATATAGCTTTTTTTTATAGATATAGCTTTCACTTATATTGCACAGCAGAAATTCTCGTCCATACTACCATGCTTACCCGGTTTGAGCTTCAAATTGTGTGTTTTCTCAGTACTAAAACTAAACAGCCTATGACACTATAAAAACGTTAATGTATGGGATTAAATGCATGACTGGTAGGAATATAAAGGGAGAATTTTCATACAAATGGAATTAGGGTTAATTCTATATTACAATTAAACATTAAAAACAGCCTGGGACATTTAAACCACCAAATGATGTCTATTTTTAAACATGATTAATGGTATGTTTAGCATTAAAAACAAAATGTTTGAAGGTATTACAGAGCTAATTATGTTGGTTACAATATAAAGACTGTTCCCCTAACCGCAGACTATATCTTGGGTTGCATTAATCTTCTATTCTATGTAGTACAGTAGCATACAAATTACGAACAAGCCAACAACCAAAATGTCCATGCTTTTTATGCATTATTGTCACTTATCACACCACAATATACAGAACCCTCACCAGAAGGGTGACACACACACACACACACACACACACACACACACACACACACACACAGTACTCACGGCTCCATAGTGAGTAAGCCAGGCGAGTGTTGACCTTGCGGTAAAGCTGCCTGTTGATTGGCCACAGCACGCAAGAGCACAGCTGGATGAAGTTGAGGATGAGGCCACTAACCACGAATACAAAGCCAATGAGCAGTTGTAGGATGAACTGGCTCTTCAGCCAGGCCAACAGACCCATGACGAACAAGCTTGCTCCTCACACACACATGCACACACCTGTGATCAGAAAAGTGAGAGCAATCAGCTGCAAACCACTAGTCAAGAAACTCTTACTGCAAAATATATTGGAATCACTGTAAAACAAAAAGTAAGTCTCCTCGATAAGATTACATATTTTAAATACTTGACCAAAATACTAGTTTTCTTTTGCTGCTTTGAATTTTCATTGACGCATTTCCATTTACGTCAGATATTATTAACAGACATTATTATACAGAGTGACACTGTGGCCCAATGGCCTTACTCAAGGAACCAACAGTGGCAACTTGGACATTGTCCAGTATCTTAACCACTAGGCCACCACAGTTCCAAGAAAACAAAGCTGGCATGGTTTACTTTCTGTTAAAATTGGAATCCATGGTCCATGGCACTGCTGCATGCGTACCTATATTGGCTATGAGAGAGAATATAGATGACATGGACACCAGAATGAAGTGTGACTGAACAAAGTTTGAATCTTTAAACACAAAGAATAGTGAATGTAAACATCTCCAGACAGTAAGCGCTTTCACACCAAAGTTTTTCATAGTTCTTAAAACCATTTGAGCAAATGACCACGTTCTCTGCGGTAACTGTGACAATTATAGTGCTTAGCATGCAGTCTACATGTACTTCTTTTAGCTCCTACTTCAAGTGTTTTTCTCAGCCCATAAAAACCCTGAGTGACGCAAGTATGCGATGATTGGTCCAGATACAAGTGTAAGGTGGTTAGTCTGGACTGTACAGTGAATGGTCAAGGCCCAAGTGCCTTGACTGATTTTAACATACTTGCACATCAGAAAAAAAGAACAGACAAATATATTGACCATTAAGTCCAGGATTAACTGAGCCTAAATGCAACAGAGGAGGTACAAAAAGCTTACATCGCTTCAGAGTCCCTTTAGTGTTCCTACTGTTCCTCTGCAAAAGAGCCCCTGGAACAAATGTAGCCCTCAGGGAAGTTCCACAGGAGAAAGTTCTTCCCAAATGATTCCCAAACTGCCTTGTGTAAAAGCTAATTAGTGTTGTCATACAACAAGAATACAGGCTTGAAGAGAAATTATCCAAATCTTAAGCTTAAACATGTCTTTTGTCCATCAATAAGTCAATATCAACTGTAACAAGTGTCAGTTATCACATTTTATACGGTTACATTTTCAAGTTTCCCCAAAACTATGTTACAAACCATGACTATTAACATTTCTCTTGCCTACACTTCTACAACAGCCTTTAAAAACGTTTTCCATAAGGATGTGGAACAACACTTTTGATGCAAGGATACTGACATTGGACAATAAGTCCTGACTCACAGTTGCCATTCCAGTTCTCAATGGTGTCTGATGGAGTCAAAGCTCAGTGCAAATCTGCAAAGTTCTCCATCAACGTTGGGAAACCTTTCCTTTATGGACAGTATATTAGGAGGGTACAATAGAAAGTTCTTACACCGGCTAGTGCACCCCATTAAGAAGTGATGCTGCTAGCCACTGAGGTGCTCAGTATAACCCAATCTGTTGCCACTGTGTTCTTTTTGGCAATGCACTGCAAGTACATCTCCTATTATAAACCTGTTAGTAGTGAGTGTGGCTGAAATGACAGAGATCATCACTTAGACAGAACACTTATTGAAAACAGTGTCCATAGACTTGTCTATACAGAATAGCTTCAAAATGTAACTCTGAGCAAATAGAGGGGGCAGCATAATGAGCCACTAAAACACTAGCAAAAGTTAATTAAGGCTCCGACATGAAAAGATCCCAAGAAGAATCCCAATGTGTCAAAAAGCTGCTGATAAAATAAAAAAAGAAGTTTTGACTGAAAATTACACAAGACAGCAGTGCTGTATGTGTGAAACGGTACTTTTTCGTTAGTTACAATTATAAATTATATTTAAAATGCATGAATATAAATACACTAATAAATTAACGAATACAGATAATAACAAAAGGAGTTGTTCATGTATATAGTGCCTCCTCCATACTCAACACTGTAAGATCATTGTGAACATACATGACAAAACATAATTAACCTAAACAACCAACAACAGGAAGTTAGGGGAAATAAAGGTATTTCGAAGTAGAGGACTGGGATGAAATGCAGGTTGTTAACACACACACACACCAAGTTAATAACTATACATATGTTATTACTAATAATTATT
>JAUZST010062047.1:0-23032 GCA_034779995.1 Parotocinclus haroldoi
GTGTGTGTGTGTGTGTGTGTGTGTGTGTGTGTGTGTGTGTGGGGTTGGGGGGGGGCTGGAGTCGGTCAAATTTTGACTTGAAAGGAACGTTTTGCTGGTCTTTACTTCCTTAATTGCTTGGTTTTTTTAAACACAAATGTGCTTAAAGGACTTCCTTTTATCTTCAAATAATTTCCAAATGATTTGGATTATTGCTGTTCAAATTGTCACAGTCTGTTTTATTATATGTGAGAGTGAGTGATAACAATGAGGATTTCCTCCTCGATGAGTTGCACTGTATGCTGCGCATCACTATATGCATTTCCAAAAACCCCACACAGTCCTTACTCTTCACCTGAACACCATCGCTTCACGTTGCTTACAGTATAGTGCACATAACGTGGCCGTCACTAGATGGCGACAGTGAGCTTTTATGTTGTACTTCTGCTGCAGCAGTCGCTAACTGTATCTGGCCTCGTCCCAAACCACACACTGGTTCCAAATCAGCCCTCGGCTCGAATACTTCCTTACTCACACACACATCATTCATTCCTAACTGTGTGTGTAAAGGTCATATCTCGGATCTTTCCCAGAACCTACATCATTACAAGTAACACTGAGGTGTGTGCGCCGTTAGAATTATTTTACTCTACTCTTACTATCAATGATTGATTAATCTTTGTTTCTATTAAATTTGCTATATGTTGATTTAGTTAAATATGTAAGAATTGATTATATTAATCTTTCCAAAAAAATGTATAAAAATGATTAAGTAGAACATTCACCTTCACAAAAATATATTTAGATTTCATATGTCGTCCTGGCAGTTTTTGTAACAGTGGAGCACCCCAGGTCTGCATCACACAGCACATGGACCCAAAGCCGAAGAGCACAGGTTCTGGAACCCTGGTAAAGCAGCACTCCAGGAACCACACACCCAGAATCAACATGTGAACCTGCATGTTTATACTTAGTTACTCTGGTTCATATTCCACCTCTGGTAAGGTGAGGTTTCGTGTTCTAGTCCCACAAAGTTCATTATGGCTCCTTGGACCAATGAGTATTATAACATTAAGTTATATAGTTCCTTGGAACCTAAAATCTCCTGGTGGGAGACTACCAAGATGTTTCTGCCTCACTAGAGGTTAGCAAGGGTCAGTTCTGTTCAGGGCTGGGTTTGTGTGATGCTCGGCACAGACCAAGGTTTTCCCCAAGTGACAGATTTAGTTTGTTTAGTGAATTACTTTTAGACTGAATGCGTAATAAGTGCTTGTAGGCCGTAAACCGTTTTGGGTTTGACAAAAAATTAGATTGTGCAAAATAACAGATTTTGTATAATCTATTCTTTTGGCTTCAGTTTACTGTTATAGGTTTTTTTTATCTGTGTTTTCTTTTAAGTTATATTACATTTCTGATATACAGTTAGAGGTTTTGTTACAGATTTGTTTGATAGGAACTCTGGTCCTGCGAACAAATGGGCAGGAATGAATCGGAAGAGGGTGCCAGTTTATTGCCTAATCATTTTTTTTTAGCGTTATCAAGCATTGTAGCGATTTCTACGGGAGGAAACCCATGAAAGATCATAAACTCCAGATCATCTCTAACATTAGACCCAGGGATTTGTTCTGATCTCTGACATACAGTTAACTTGAACACGAAGCTCTCATTGATACAGTCTCTACAGTAATGCATACACAAGTGATAAACAGCTGAATGAGGGGAAATCCTACCCCTGCTCTCTACTGAATGATGGCATGGGAAAGTGTGAAGTCAAAATACAAGCCAGCTTTGTTTCACACAGCTCTGATTCTCAGCTGTTCTGAGATACCCCCATAGCACACACCCAGCTGCAACACTACCATCATTATGTTGTTATTATTATTATATGATTTTTGTGTAGTTTTTAAAAGGGGGACAGATTTTGAGGACTCATTCCCCCTAACCACAAAGAAATCATGTTGTTAATTGGTGTATTGTTTGAGTTCTGCTCTTTCGAGTTTGATGTGGTTGTAGAGCAGATGTTGGTGCTACAGATGTTCCATGCCAGAGGTTTTTAGGGAGGGCGATGAGCAGAAATGAGGAGGTAAAACACAAGGCACATTCCACTGCAATTCCCAAAACTTACTGAATATACAGACACAACGTTGCTGCAGACCTGATAATCACCAGGCAACTGCTGAGCTCAAAACGGCTGCAAGTTTGTTTTCATTTCTAATGTGATGGAATATTTCATACAAGTTTAGTCCTGTAGAGGTTGATCAATGCATTATTTTGTTTAGAATTCTTTTATATGGTCTACGTTTTTTTTTATTCGTAACCCTTGCATGTTCTCCCTGTTTCCATGTTTGTTTTCCCAGGGTGTCCTTCCACTTTCCAAAGTCATACTTTGGGATAATGAGCCTCTCTATATTGCCTTTCTGTCAGTCTTTGAGTTTGGGTATTACCTGCTCCTGGCCTCCGTAATCGAACCCAACCATCGTAAGATCCCAAACAGGACCTGGATACATTGCTTAAGATGATACAGGTACAGATTTCTCGTTCATGACACAACAGCGAACACAGGGAGACGGTTGCTATCTGTTCATGGCAGGACCTGTAATGGGTGCCATCACAATACATTTCCTTCTGCTGATCGTGTGCAAGTAAACTGTGCTTGACGACAGATCAAACAATCCTGTCTTCTGCTGGTTTGAATTATACTCGCCCTCAAAGAACCACTGATCAAAACACCTGGAAGAATGTATGCGTCATAGAGGCGTGTTTAACAGTCAACGGTCTATCAACAAGAGGTACACTACCCAAACGTAGCATCTTGGGAGCCTATTTATAGCACAACAGGGAAAGCACTTTTACACCCTCTTGTGGCAAAACCCAGTGTCTAATCAGAGGATTAAAGGACAAATTTCCTTCCGGTAAGCACCTGTTCCTGGTAGAGACAGAGGTGCGTGGTAAAGGTGCCACCTGAGTCTGGATGGTGTGCAACATAAACTGTGGGAGATTCTTGTGCTTAACGATGGATCAAACAATCCTCTCTACTGCTGGTTTGTCTATGCATCATGCTTGCCCCCACAGAACCACCTCCTAACAGCTATGTAAGAAATGAACATCAAAGAACGTGAACATTCTCAGACCAATGATGTGCCCCCTATAAAAGTCTGCCAACTTCAGAAAATGCGTCACTATATGCGTCATAGAGGCATGTCTAGCAGTCCACACACTCTCAACAAGAGGTACACTACCAATATGTGGCAACTGAGAGCCTTTTTATAGCGCAACAGGGAAAGCACTTTTATACCCCCATGTGGCAAGACCCAATGATCAGAAGACAAATTTCCTTCTGCTCAGCAGCTAAAAATGGTCTGGGTAGAGAAAGGGGTGGGTGGTGAAGCACACCTGTAATTATGGTCAGATCTACCTGAGCCAGAAGATGCTCAAACATTTTTTGCAGCAAGCCAACATTTCTATATTGGTGCTTTTTATTTTTTGCCATTGAATATATGTAATGATAAGTGATAGTTTACTTTACATTTTTGTTATTTACTGTGTGATTCATTTTGTAATTTATGCTGTATTTATGCTTATATATGTAATTTATTATTTATTTTAGAATTAATTTTCTGTTTTATATAAGTTTTTTATTCTGATTTCTCCTAATTGACTTATTCATTTTTTTGTACATTATATGTTTTATTGTATTTATCTATATTTATAGCATATTTAAATCTACAAAGGCAACCCTATTAGCCACATGTCAAAAGCAAACTGGATTATTTAATAATAGCATGATAACATTAATAATAACAGTTACCAGTTTGTTACAGCTTTGATATTATGAGTCTTACATAGTAATAGACTTCACACAGTAATAATTTACTTTAAATCCTAGAGATCAGACCTGAAAGCTATGCTAAATCTGGTGATTTCTGTTTTTTGTTCCTAAATTGCTAATGAGCCTGCAATAGCGGTGCTAAAAATAGAGATGTGCTAACTTTTGTCCTTCATGAGTAATTCCTTAGAAACGCACAGTTTGACTCCAGATGTTCACCCGCTTGTTATTTTGTTCTTATGCTTTTCTGCTGGGATTTTCTGTCTAGACCTGGCAGAATGCCTCAGTCAGCACAGGTTTGGTTATTACTCCTCAGTAAAGAAAAAGACGCCGGCAAAACTCATTAAACTTCCTGTAAATGTGTAGCTAATTTAACTTCTTTACATGTATGATATTTCCATGTGTGCTGGCAGACATCTGGATCACAAACATGGACAGATTAAATTGCACTCGACTTCCTCTGTGCTCTGTAATCAACACAAGTCTCACATTCAAATCAGAATAAAGCAGCATTCGAAAAGAGAATGTTAGTGTTTATGTTAGTGTTTTAGAAGTTAGTCCCTGTGTGTGGGATCAGAGGAATTCCAGACCCTCCCAGCTGTTCTGTCCATCCGCATCTCATCACCATGCTGGGATTTAGATCAGGAATCCAGAGACGCCTGGGGTGGCAGCACTGGACCTCACACTGCTCGTATATGTTTGTTGCTGAAAGAGAAGCCTTTTGTTTTTGACTAATGACTTGTTAAATGAAACGAGGCCTGTTCTGTACATAACTATATATATAGAGAGAGATTATGCAGCACAGAAGCTTCCAGAGGAACAAAATTAGAAACCATTCCAGGTTGTACAGACCTGATTTAGTATTAATATACAGCAACAGTAGAATGGAATTCAATTGTATCCTTTGTTACTCACTCATTCCCTTCTTGGAATTATTCTGTTCTACAGGGTGAGTCCAAAGTCACAGGACATGTCTTGTGTTTCATCATGGACTTTTGACAAAGGCTACCAAAGCCATTGTTGAGGTTTCTTGGTTGTTAGTGGTTCTTCAGATGATCATTACATAGCTTCTCATCCACATTCCTGCTTTCTCTGAATTTATCTATGAGGTATGTAACAATGCTGTGAGACATTAATAAACTTTCTGGGTGTCGGATGTTGAAGTCTGTTGCTATGATACGGCAGCTGAGTTCCCTGGCCATCAGAATCATTCATTCTTTTATCTTCAGTTACCTGTAATGAACAACAAACGTTTAGAACTTTGTGTTGATAATTTTTGAACCCCAAGAGATAGTGTGGCAATCGATTTCTGAGACAATTCTGGTCTTCTTTGATATGCTTCATGACTGTAGCCTCACAGTGAGAAGGTCTTAGGTTTGATCACAGGTAGAGTTTCTGGGTCCTGTCTGTGTGGTTTTGCTCCGGGTACTCTCGTTTCCTGGTGTAGTCCAAAGACCTTCTGTGGGTTAATTGATTATGCTAAGGTTCCCCCGGTGTTTGAGTGTGCCTTGTCTAGGGTTGTTCCTGCCTTGTACCATATGCCACTAGCTAGGCACCGTGATCTGTCTGTGCATGTTTGTGTGTGCACTGTTAAAGTAGATCCTAGCACAGAGCTTTTAAACATTTAGACCAACTGAGTGTAAACCTGTAAAGGATGCACACTACGCCCCACCTAAAACATCTTCCCTCGTAAATGTAATTCTGGTTTTGGTTTAATGTTTTCCCAGATTTGTGAAGAGTTGTGCCACATGGTATGTCGCTTACGAACAGTAAATGCCCAAGCATGGTCTGGAAAAGAGAAATGAAAGTAACGCTAAACGTCATGTGTTACAGTAAATCTGAACCAGATTTTCACACAGCGCAGCAGAACAGAAGCATGAATGATCTGCTTGTTCTACAGCTCAAATGACAGACAGAAGACAGACGGACAAAGCTACAGCAGACCCACTCATAAGCCATAAACTAGGCACTAGAATCCATTGGTCTGGTACTTCTGGTACAATTCAGAACATGTTCTATAAATCCTCCCCATAATTTACAGGCTATGTCTTCTAAACAATTACGGTATAATAGTATTTCAATACTGTTATAGAATTATTTGTAAGAACTACTAACTGTTACCTTGCTTACTCAGAGTTTAGTCTATAATCAAGTAGACTCGATCTCAACCACATTTGTACTAGTCTTGTCTCGGTCTCAGGGTGGACAAGGTGGACAAATTGTTCTTAGGACCAGCTGAGGCTGTGAGGTAAGATTAATTCCAAACGTTGCATTCCGTTTTTATTGAATAGCAGCAATACATTAAAACAGAATAAATTCTCGCTTAAATAATGCTTGAATAAAATCTGCACTCTGGCTAACAGAAAAAAAAACAAGTTCCTGTTCTTCTCATTCTGTATCCAATCAATCCACATAGTGTAGTTTAGGATCATTTATGTTTGAGGGCAGAAAAATTGAAAAATGAAGGTTTCACATTCGGTAATACAAATGGATGGAATGGCTGTTGTTTATTTTCAGGTGGTTTTATGTGGTGAATCTGATTAAGATTTAATGGAAAAAGAATCATCACCATCGTTTACTTGCAAAAGTTACAAAGGTTGTTTATATTGTAGAAATTATACAAATATGTGAATACATACACATTGTATAATGAATGATCATGACTGAATGAAGTGAATTACAATCTAATTTATTTCTTTACCATTTTTAAAAATCTTTTATTCTTGTATGATCTCAAAAACTCTTGAAAAATCTTAATATGGTCTCAATCTTGGTCTTGACTTGGACTTGATGTGTCCTGGTCTTGGTTGTGACTCATACTCGGCTCTAGAGGTTTTAACTACAGCACTAACATGTACAGATAAAGCATTTAACAGATTTACAACTGGGATAATTCAAGCAATGGAGAGTTAAGGGCTTTGCTCAAGGATCCAAAAAGTGGCAGCTTCCCTGGTGGGATTTGAAGAGGCAGTTTAAAAAAAATCACTTTGTATGCCAACATTACGCATCTTTCAATAGTGCTGTTTGAGTTCAGTCTGATTTTTGTTTTTTTTTTGTTTTCAGTGGTTCATAACTTATACCAGGAGTGGGGCTTGAATACATGAGGACTTTGGCGCGTCAGTCCAACGCCTTAACACTTGGCCATCCTGGTTGGTAACATGTAGGGGCATAATAAGTGAAGTACAAGGTACAAGGTTCACACTGTTGTAAACAATATTTGAGAGATCTGAATTTATGAATGGTTAAAATACACTGCTCAAAAACAACTTTTTTTATCAGAGCATGTAACCAAATCATGCAACTTCTTTGATATTGAACTAGTCAGTTAAGTAGTGAGGGTGGGTGTTGATCTGAAATTAAAAACATGTACACTAGTACAGTATTAGCAACAATCAGACGACCCCCAAAACAGGAATGGTTTAATATCTGGAGGACATTGACATTTTGTATCTTCTTCTCTTTTCTGGCTGTTCTGGCTGTAAATGAGTCTGACCAAGTAATCAAAGTAAAATAGAGGGCCAGATGTCCTGTAGTGGACCCTGTACTCACTGCCCAGCACTGTAGAGATCGATTGACGTTTGTCATAGAACAACACAATTGGCAGATCCACCACTGCTGCTTTCGGATCTTCAAAGACGAAAGCAGGTCTTACCTGAGCACATGTGACAGACACGATAGGGTTTTTTTCTAGCTTGTGTGCAGATTGCGCAACTTGATTCTTTCCCTCACTGCAGGAAGTGGAAAGTGAAAATTGAGCGACTTCCCTGATGGTGAAACTGCAGACAGTTGCTTTTTTTCCACCACATCACAAGTGACGCAGTGCACTCGTACAACTAAAATATAGCAGAAAAGACTTGATTGGTGATACCCAAGAAATAATTCATGCACGTTAAATTGTTTAAATAAAAGGGTAAATTTGACATAAGACATTTACAAATATGCATATGCTGTATTTTGGATGCTGTTATACTTCTTAGCAAGAACTTACGAGTTTCATACACCGTGTTGGTTAGTGTTGGTCTGGTCATGGTTTAGCTCCTGACCTTGAATGGTCCTGTTAATCTTCTTGACAGTGTTGACCAGTATGTCCAGGTTGAAAACAAAACATTTGCTGGCGTTGGGATATGAGTGCCTTCCATATGTTTAGTGAGGTATTAGAACTTACTTAGAGCTTGTTGAGCTTGTCTATAGTTGTGGGATTTTTATTGATGATTAACTTCCCTATTCTGTATAAAACCTGTTACAAGAACCATGATGTCATCGTTTAATATTTGTGAGTGAGTGAGTGAGTAAGTAAACTTTATTTATCCCCGAAGGGGATATTGGGCACAACAACAAAGAAACATATAAAACATAAAATAACAATCACGAGCAATGAGTCCAATTACCAAGCACATTATATCAATGTTCATTTATCAATCTGATGGCCTCAGGAACAAAAGTCACTCTCCGTCGATCAAAAACTAAATAAAGAGCATGAGAAGGATCATTAATGATGAAACGTCCTTTTTAAAATGTTGTTTCTTTGTGCAATGCACTCAAAGATCTGAGTAGAACAATTTTAGAACACGTAGATATTAGGCACTGTAACCTATTTCTATTTTTTAGACTCAGACTGAAACCAGCAGATGAAAGAAAATGAAACAACACTCTCAATAAAAAAGCAATAAAAACTGAACAAAACAGACGTGTCAACAAAAAAGGACTTTAACTTTCTGAGAAAATGCATGCGTTGTTGGCGACTCTCTCAACAACCCATCCATTAATAAAGGTATCATGATTCAAGTGTGGCAACTTGAATCAAATCATGTGCTAGCTGCGAGTTAACAGCGAGTATGTGGGTACCTGCTGTTATTACAAAATTACGCCAGTGATTTTAAGTCTCACACATGACACAGTAGGCACACACATCCTGATCACACGCTATGCACACATCCTGGCATCGTGTCATAGTGTGGGAAAATACATGTATTTCTTTAGTAAGGAACTGAGGAAACTTTGTTTTTTTTTAAACGTCTCTAATCGTGTGAAGTATAAACTCAATTTAATTAATTTGTGTATGTTTACAGTAGAGAGGAACACTTGTTTAAGAAAAAAAATCTGACCTTTTTTAAACTTCAGTATCTTTATTTTCCTTATTGACAGAACAATAAGCCACCAAGAAGGAGCTGTTGGAATCAACAGAATGTAATACACGTAAACAATATATGTTAGTGTTTACAATATTACAGTTAAAGGATAAGTTTATTGGGGAAAACTATACAATTAAAATGAAGCTCTAATTTCCCTGTTAAGCCGCCTCTAGCCTAAATACATGATGAGATACGATTGGGCATGGAGGCAAACAGGTTGGGTACAGCATCATGTAACACATTTACTCACAGATGTTGCAGCTGGGCCTGTAGATCAAACATACTCATCGTTTGACTGAGCTGGTCTCCCAGATGGACCCATAAATGCTCAATTGGTGATAAATCTGATGACCAGGTAGGCCCATAGGTTCACGATCCAGACACGGGTAACATTTTCACTTACACACCCCTGTCTCTGCCAGGCACTTAACGGATGGTATTTGTCATCTTGGTGCCCATTACATGTGGTATCATTGATCATTCACCTTTGTTTGCAGTGGTGTCATGAACGAGAAACCTGGACCGCTACAGACTGGAACTGCATTGTCTATATCGACAAATCCAGGTTCTGTTTCATCTGATAATGGTTGAGTTTGAGTATGGAGCATTTCAATCCTGCATTTGCTGTAGAGCAACACTCTGTATACTTGATTTCATATTTACTTGGACCTGTGTTTAGGACAGAACTGAGAATCAGTTCTTTGAAGTCTGGTCTGTGTCCCAAATGCATGACTGTTTAACATCTCACTGATAAAGCTTGAAAATTCACCTGATTTGGCATGGCGCATGTGAAGACACTGTTGCCAGATGACACACACTCACCAAACCTTGTGCTTGTTGTGGGTTCCCTAATCTAAGCAACTAGGGAGTTTTTGGCACAGCTGCCCTCACCGAGTTTTATATGAATATTCTGAATGTAAATCAGATGGCTGCTTTAACTTTGGCTTATTTTGTTCATGCTCATCATCACTTTGCTTTTTGTCATTTATAGCATGCAGCACAGCATGAAGAAGTTTGTGAATCCCCATTAAACTCTCCAGACCATCTTCCCCTGAGTGACTGCCATGTTTTGTAGATTGTCTAAAAATAGTTATACAGAAATTCACAAATTCTGGGCAGAGGTGAAGCATGACATGCTTCATCACCTACAACTGTTGCAAATGCATTTTATCAGCTCAGTCAAAAAATTAATAAGCTTAATGCCATTCAGGCCAGATATAATTGCAAATAATAAAGATGCCAATTTAATTCAGAATACTGAACCTTTTATTTTGTTTTAGGTTTGAAGGTTCCAGACACAGGTGGCGCCTTCAATACATACCCCTATCTCTGCCTGGACCATTTCCAGGAACCTGGCAGAAACAAAATCTGTTGTAACGGGGCTCATTATGTCTCCTGCCATTGACATCCAGTCATTGATGCCTTTGCTTAGAGTGGGTTCAAGAATGATAAACCCGCTGTGGACTGGAACCCATCTGTAGTGGTCCAAACCACTTAGATTTGACCTTGAATGGCTGTATTAGTGGTTAAAATTAATTATTTTGCTAAATGATGTAAATGCAAATATTAATCGATATGCTGTATTGCTTACATCACAGCATCAAGGGATTTATCAAACTATGGCAACCAGTCAACCTCTTGTTTTGGAATGCCGTCTGTTCCTATAAAAGTTCCTGTAAAGTCTAGTGTGCCATATTTTCCACTTTTTATAGTGGAGTGTTTCCACTGTATACCTTACACTGTACTTATTTATTGTGTATTTATTCTGACAATAGTTATATATAATTTCCCATATACTTTTATAATTCTCATATATTCTGTACTTAGATACTTATATATACAGTATACATACTTATACTCTGGTACCCTATTCTATATCTGCACAATGCTACTATTTGCATGTCTGATAGGTTAACTGTGTTTTGATACCTGCACTTGTACTGTGCCATGACAATAGATGCAAATCCATCTAACTATATGTCTGAGGTCAAAATGTTTATAGTAGCAATACCAGATATTTAAATAAACCATCAACAAAGTGATCAGGTGGCACATTGCTCTTAATATGCTGGCCCACCATCACACACATATCCATTTATCCACAATGAAGATGTGGAATAAAATGTGACTCACATTTATTCCATTGTGTAAGCTGTTACTGTCTGATGTCTGGCTTGTCTCCGGACACCCATATATGGTCAAATCGCAATAAGGGGCGCGTTCATGAATTTTCCATAAAACCCACCCGTGACCATATATGTACCGTGAGTGGGCGGGGCTAACGGATTGGTACAAATGTTTGTTCCTCTATAAGGATCATAAAATTTGGAGCAGCTGGCATAAGTCTCCAATCCGTACTTCACTGATTAGCGAACAACTTTAATAACGGATCAAATCTACAAACAGCACGAGCCTAAACTGCTCCTACAATCATGCAGATCTTCACTTATGCATGCCTCGCGCTTCTGTTCTGCTCTGTCCTCGGTAAGAAGGAATCTATTCTTCACCATTTGATTATCTAATCTGTTTATAATTAACTTCGTTTAGCATAGAGATTAAGTTAAATACTGATGATAAAAGGTCATTATAGGACTAAACCAATGACATTTGTAATTGGTTATATATTAAATAAACTTGCTTTAAAATGCTTTAGAAAAGTTCTTTTTGTTTTGTAGTCCCAAAGTCAAATACAAAAAAAGCACGGTGTTATTCTGATCAAATCTGTAACGTTGATTAAACCCAATTATATATGCTATCTACACTGCTAAGAGTGCTCCTCATTCCCAGTTCTGATAGTCGGACACCAGTCGCATCCCTCTGGATAGTCAGGCACAGATTATGCTATTGTTAATTCAGATTACGACACAGGGGAGAAAGTCGGGATTGTTTGTGGATATTAGCTCTGACAAGCAGGGTTCCGATCATAGAGGTTGAGAAGTTCAGATAACCAGCTTTTCAGTCGTGTTTCAACAACTTGGGTTCTGAAATGAGGGATTCTGACAACTGGGGTTCTCATTGCAGTGGTTCTGGCATCCAGGTGTGGGTTTAGATTGAAGTGATTCCAACTGAAAGTTTTCGGTTGTGAGAGTTCTAGCATCATGTGTTCCGACAGTGGCTATTCTGACAAAGTAGATTTTTGTTCTGGGGCAGTGTGGGTTCTGATTACAAGGATCTCGGCACCCATCGAAGGACACTAAATATACTGCTCCAAAATGAGGGGATATTTCAAAACAAAATATCCCATAATACAATATCCCCTATTTTGTGCAAGCCATGTATTTAGGATTGGAAGGTTTAGTACTTCCAGTTAGTTAGGATAGGAGGTTCTGAAAGAGTTCCGACAGTTTTCTTCTGACTGTGAAGTTTCACAATATTAGAACATCAGTTCTGAGCTGAGAGCAAGAGAAGAAAGCCTGAGGTACTTTAAAGCTTCTGCACTCAGATTGTGTGGATGTGGAACACTGCGTTTCCTATCCTTAGCTTCCCTGTTTGTTGGGCTTCTGCAAAAGAGCTTGGATAGCACATCTGGACACGCCTGTCTGACGTGATTTTTAGATTTGAATAGAGCTTGCACATGAAGGATAATAACATTGTATCTGTACTCACTGTTGCCATGATGTATAAGGTAAAATGGCTGTAATTTACTACTCTTTTTTTTTTTTTTTTTGTTAGGTTGGTTATCCCTTATCCAGGTTTAGTACCAACTGTGCATAATGCCATTAATCACTTGTACCTGGTTAGTTTTGTTTAATGAAAACCCTGAGCCATGAGCTTTATGTTACTTTCTTTAAGTGTTATTTTCTTTGAGTGTTTTCACTCAAATGATTTCTTCCTTTTAGCATTTCCAGGTCCAGAATCAGTTCCTAGAGCTCAGAATGTAACCTGGTCATCACACAATTTTAAAACCATCCTGACCTGGAATCCCAAACCCATTGACTACACCTACACTGTCGAGTTCTCCAGGTATGACTCTTGTAACCATCTCAAAATTCTCTGCAACCTTTCATGTGTTATCTTTGAATATACAGGACTTTGTCCTGACAGGGGAAATTAATTAAAATTATAACCAAATTGTTTACATTCCTCCCCCTATTTCATGTCAGATCTTTGTGTAATCAGGATTATATTTCAGGTGATATTTCTGGTATATAGGTATGCCGATAGAGTTCTTTGCAGAAGTTATAGTAATTGTGTTAAAATAAGATTTTTTGTTGTTGTTGAATATTCTAAGGGAAAACATCTTACATTGTGTCATCTCCTAAGCAGTGTGTTTTTGTCGCCTTAGGATAGGGAAGGACAGACGGAGGAATCCTCACTGTATCCAAATCTCTGACACTGAATGTGACCTGACTTACGACCTCACTGAAATTAAATCTGCATACACTGCTGACATCATTTCAGAGCCCCTGGCACTAGACCTCATCGAGTTCCCGTTTACCCAGTCCAAGAGATTCTGCCCCTATAATGACAGTAAGTCTTAAGCCGCTTAATCGGGCCAAATCCTAAATTTAAAACCAATTTTATACATGTAATGTTATTCGCTTATTTGGACCAAAATTATAGCACGTCTCATCTTGTGACATAGGGCATGTTCGTTTAATCGGACCAGCCGGTTATTAGGACCAAAACGATCTTGTCCCGATGTGGATTCATTAACCAGAATCGACTGTATATGGAAATGTGACCGCACTCAGTAGAGCTTAGTAAAGTAGAGTAAAGTAGAGCTTAACCCACCATTGCTTGAATTGTAAGACTGTATGAGTTGGAAGTCGCTCCGGATAAGGGCGTCTGCTAAATGCTGTAAATCTAAATGTAACTCACCAAGCAAAACCTTTTAACCCACAGCTGCTTGAATTGTAAGACTGTATCAGGGTCTGAAAATGTTAATTATTTTGTATGTATCTAAATAAGTTAAAGAAGAAAACAACTACAGGTTTATAAATAAGAGTATGGCTGGGTGTGAAGTCCTAGAACACTTACTTGTCTGGAAAACCAAATGACACCATGTCATTGCTGAAAGTGATTGATTCGATATGCCTGGATGTTTGCAGCTGTAATTGGAAGGCCCGAGTTCCGGATGAAGGTCGATGAGAATCAGACGATCACGCTGTATATAGAGGATCAGCTTACGGCGCTGTACCAAGATGGACAACACCTGACGATGCGTGATGTTTTCAAACAAGACCTGAAATACAAGATTAGATATAACAGAGCTGGCAGCACAGGGATAGTACGTATCATCTGGAAATATGTGTCTTATAACGAGATGATGATTTATGAAATGCTTACAGCTCATAATTGAATGTGCGGCGTTCTGTGCATGCGTAGAAGGTGGTGGTGGTGAGTGACAGTCAGGTGGAGATGTCTGATCTGGATAAAGGGCAGAGTTACTGTTTCAGTGTGGCGGCGTTTATTCCATCCCGCAGAGGACCCAAAAGCCTGAGCAGCTGGAGCTCACGCCGGTGTTCGCCTGCTTACAACACCAGCTTCATCCACGGTCAGTTTATATTCATTAATACCACAATTTAATCATTTATCCTATACTGTCATGAAGCAGAAGTAGACAGGAAGCAGAGCTCAGTGTGATCTACACCGCTCACAAAAATAGGGGATATTTTATTGGGGATATTTCATTTTAAAGCATCCCTTACGTTTTGTGAATATTATATATTCCTGTAAAAATTAAACAGTTCAGTGAGAGATTCAAACACCGCCTCTTTGAGGGATTCACTGATTCGAACACCGAATTGCTGAATGAATGATTGGCTGTACGAGACAGAAGCAAATCTCATTCATGAGCAAACGATTCCCTGATTCATTTATTGCCCTCTTGAATTATTCGCTAATCCAAACTCTGGTGTGCCGAATGAGACGGGAGCAAATTTAGAACTAAACAACTTGCTCTTTCAAAAACTGACCCATTAAATGACTCACTGATTGAAGCACTAAAACTTCGAACAAGTGAGTTATATAATGCGTTTCATCACTGGCTGCCTGTACGATATCACTTTGAACGAGGTTAAGAGTTGAAGTTGAAAATGGACCATTAACAATCGAGTGAAGAAGTGTTTGAATGCTGAGATTCCGAGGATCAATATGGCGTTGCAAAAATGGCAAATCTGTTGGTAGCCTAAGACTTTTGCACAGTGCTGTATATCAGCAGAAACACATAGAGAAACTGACACTGATTCATTATGGATTAATTCACCTGTAACTCATGTACAGTGTTCCCTTGTTTATGGCAGGGGTTATGTTCCAGGACCACCCGCGATAAACGAAAATCTGCGAAGTAGGGACGCTATATTTATTTATGTATTTATAGACTATTTTAGCCGTAGAACTTGCAGAACGTTTGGGTGGCATCGTAGGGCTTGAATGAATTCAGTCTATAATGAAACTTTCAGTAACAACGAACACAACACCGCAGATAAAAGCTTGTCATGTCAGCCAGTAGCGACTCAGGAGGGTGATGCTCTAGTCTTACTTCTCGTTTTTGGTGAGTATTCATCCGCTGATTAATTACGCTATTGTAGTGTTTTTAACTGTTGAATAATCAAACGCGCTGAAGTAATCAACCGTTCTCTTTACTTAACACACCATACATCTCTCTCGTGTATCACACATGCTCCGTCCGTACCGAGCTTACAGCACGTCATATCCTACACATTGAGTAGATACAACAACTATTTACTGTAAATCCTAATATTTTTATGATTTATAAAATTCCTTTATTGTTAGATTTAATATTTGTATAAATTTTGTGATTTTCTTATTTGCAAAAACTCGCGAAACAGCGAAAATCCGCGATATGAAGTGGCGAGGGAACACTGTACTAAAACTGAACTCTTTTGGATATCCTGTACATCTGTATAAATCAGCCTGTTGCTCCAGTGCACAATGGAGACCGACATGAAATAGAAACAAGTCCAGCATCTCAGGAGTCAGCAGGGCAATAGGGTTAAACTGAAAACATTTATATAATCCTGAGAACATCCATATCAGTCTCTGGAGACACTCAAGAATGTTTCCTAAGTTGTAAAAACAAATGCAACCTTTGACGCATCAACGCCCTCTGGAGAACGGACTTGGTAGTGCAGTTTTTTCAACCTTAAAATCTTTGTTTTGAAACCCCAGGGTCTGATTTTAGTGTTTAGAATCAATACAATGTTGCTGTATTGTATAATTATTTTTGTGTTACTAAATTCTGCCTGAGAAGAGGGTTTTTGATGTGGTTTCTATTAGCGCAAATTAAAACGGTCACTAGTGGATTTTATTGTTTCGTATAACATTTGGGCATCACACTGCTTCAGCAGGTAGTGCTACCGATGCACACCTTTGAAATACTAGGGTTCAGGGTTTTATTAGAGAAATGTCCTATTAAGGAAACTGAAAAAATGTATATTCATCCAGATAATAACAGATAATACAATACAGCCACAATTTAAAAACCCCAAGTTTTGACATTGAGTCAAATATAAATAAAAAACAGAATAAGATGATTTGCAAATCCTTTTCCACCTATATCCAATTGAAAACACTACAAAGACATTTAAAAATGTTTGTGTTTAAACAGATGAACTTGTTTTTGCAAATATTCACTCAATTTAAATTTGATGCCTGCAACATGGTCCGAATAAGTTGGGACGGGGGGCATGTTTACCGATGTGTTATATCACCTTTCCTTTTAACAGCACTCAATAAGTGTTTGGGAATTAAGAACAGCTTTGTAGGTGGAATTCTTTCCCATTCCCGCTTGAGGTACAACTACATTTGCGTAACTATCCGGGGTTTCTGTTGTCGTATTTTGCACTTCTTATTTTGAATGGGAAACAGGTCTGGACTGCAGGCAGACCAATCTAGTACCTGAACTCTTTTACTAAGAAGCCATGCTGTTGTAACACGTGCAGAATGTGGCTTAGTATTGTCTTGCTGAGATAAACAGGGACGTCCCTGACAAAGACGTTGCTTGGATGGTTGCTCCGAAACCTTTCAGCATTAATGTTGCCTTTGCAGATATGCCACGGGCACTAACACACCCCATACTATTAGAGATGCTGGCTTCTGAACTTTGTGCTGATAACCATCAGGACAGTCCTTTTCCTCTTTGGCCCAGAGGACCATGATTTCCAAAAATCAATTTGAAATGTCGACTCGTCAGACACTTTTCCACTTGGGGAAATGATGGATCGAAGGTAACAGGCATTTAGTGTTGGTTTTTTAACTTGCCACTTACTTGCAGAGATTTCTCCAGATCTTCTGAATCTTTTGATGATATTGTGGACTGTAAATGACAAAATCCCTAAATTTTTTGCCGCTGCACGATTACAATCGTTGTTCTTAAACTGTTGAAGCTTTTGCACATGCAGTTGTTCACAAAGTGGTGAACCTCGCCCCATCATTGCTTGGTCGACTACCCATGACAGTCACCTGTAGAACGGTCCACACAGGTGTTTTTTGAGCATTCCTCAACTTTCCAAGTCCTTTGTTGCCCTTGTCCCAACTCTTTTGGAATGTGTTGCAGGTATCAAATTCTAAAAAAGGAAGTATTTGCAAAAAACAATATAGTTTTAAACATTAAACAGCTTGTCTTTGTAGTGGATTCAGTTGAATATGAGTTGAAAAGGATTTGCAAATCATCGTCTGTTTTACATAACTTAATTGGAATTGGGGTTGTACACAAACCAAAACACAGGGTTTTGGCTCAAACTGTTTTATAAAGAGAATCCAAGCCACAAAACATTTTCCCATCTGTCCCAAAAGTACCATTACTGCTAGAGTTCCAGCAGTGCTATAATGAGAGCTAATTTGTCAATATGATATATTCAGATGGAATGAATGTTCTCATGTGCCGTTTGTTTGTTGGTACAGATTTTGGGCCACTGGTGATTGGTGGAGCTCTGCTGATCCTGATCTTCATAATTATCGTTCTGATCTGCTGCTGCTGCTGCTGCTGCAGGCAAAGAGGAAAAGAGAAGCAGACAGAGGAGAGCGATACCATGACCGAGGTTTAGAGAGAAAAACAAAATGAATTCATTTATATGCTGCACTTTAGTTTCTGTGAAACAAACTACAGATACCGATTATCAGAGGTTTTAGAAGATTTTTAAAAGAACATTTATATTCCCATCACCCTTTATTTTTATATAAATGTATTATTGTAAATAGTTCATACCCATATTTATTTATTATAAGGTAATTTGTATATGTTGATCTATTTATTATAGTTATTGTTTATTTTCTTACAGCTTTTCATGTAATTTCAATGTCATTGATCAGAAATGTCACACTTTAATAAATGTTAAAATAAATGTTTTTTTTTTTTAGTTGTGATAAAAAACAACACCGTTTAAAATCACATTTTTTTTATTTAATATGAACATGAATATTAAATAACAACATAATCATGGGTATTTGAACATTTTGATACATTTAATGTAACACAATTTAAAAAAAACTAAAACCAGAAGCAAACAGAGGTACAAAACTCAAACACAGTAACGATACTCCAGTGCTGCTGGCAGAGGTTGTTAGATCACAGATTTTTCTTTTTCACATTTATGATCATTAATTTAAGAAGTTTCCCCACAAGGCTTCGTAATTCATGTAGCACTGAAACACCACAATGTGCTTGCTATCCCACTCGTTAATCCTGTGCTTATTAAGATGTTCCTGCCTCTGTTACAACTGAGAGAAACCAGAGGAAGACAAAATGAACATGTGCACTGGTATGTGGATGACCAACAACTAACACTGAACAAATAATATTTCAAAAATGCAATGTCATCATGGAAGGGCTCTGTATATAAAGAGTTCTTTTTAAAATGTATGAATGATTTTATTTTTTATGTAATAGAATTGAAAATGCACATAATTTGATTTAAATTAGAATTAGATTGGCTTGTAGCAAGAATAGAGCTCCATCTGTAGCAGTCAGGGTACAAACAAACGTCCAGCATTCACAATAACAGGATCAAAACATGTAATCAGCAGTGAAAATATAAGGCTCATAAAAAATGAGATGTCCTGCAATTTTTGGTCGCAGTGTACATGCACTTCTATTTCGAAATCTTCTCTAATTATTTATCTGTCCAACAATTTGATTACAAAGCTGAAAACTCTTTACACATATACATTTCAGAATAGATTATTTTTTTGCTATTTGTTTAGTAGTATTTTATTGGTTATTTGATTTGTACTTTATTAGTATTTAATTCATATCCTTTTAGATTTGATACATACTATATTCCTATTTGATTAGTACTTTAATAGTAGTTCTTTAGTACTTGATTAGTGTTTATTTAATGCTTGCTATGATTTTAAGGAAAGCCACTGGCAGCAATATTTTGTTTATAATGCTAAGAACATTGAGCAGTATGTATGTATATTTTAATGCAATATAACAGATGTATACACACAGTTATGTATACTGCTCACAAATATTAGGGGGTATTTAATTATGGAACATTTCATTTGAAGGTATCCCCATTTTTTTGGTGAGCAGTGTATATATATATATATATATATATACAGCACCTAGAAATGTCACAGTTTATGGGGCACTAGAGTTTACTGATCTTGACCAAATATCATAGATCTGTACCTCCACTGATCATTCTGGATTTGCTGCCATGATACACGCCAGGTTAATATTTTCAAACGAACAGAGGGCTAAAACCACAACAGTCAAGAGACATGCACTTACACTATCTGTGGTTATGGTGACGTAGCAAAACAAACTTGGTATATATGAGTATAATTGGATAATTATAGTTAGAACATGTGGAACATCTTGTTAAGACTGATCATTTGAATGAATCGAGAGCTTAAAGCAAAGCTGTTGAGTTCACAGGTGACCAGTTGAGGTTACACCAATATGTGTAATGTCTGCATGCAGCCCTACTCTTTAGCCTCCAGGCTTCACAGCACTGCAAACAAGTGACACGATCTAGTTAATCTAACAACCTTCAGTAAAAACAGCATTTGAAATACAGTCTGAGTCAAAAGTCACAGGAAACAAAAGGGAAAGTGACATTTCTGAATACCCAGTAAGTAATGGGTGAGGAGGCCTATATTTTAGGCTGTCTTGAACATGACCACCATTTTAAAAGACAATATATTGGATCAAGGGCAAGTTTATCCAATAGGAAGATGGCCTTGTAGCATGCTAAATAAGACCAGAATTATCTCAGAAATCGATTGCCACAATCTGATTCATAATATCTCTTGTGGTTTTTGTTGTTCGTTACAGGTAACTGAAGATGGAATTGACTATTTTGATTTCTGGGGTACACAGCTGCTGTATAATAGCAACAGACTCCAACAACCGGCACCCAGAAAGGTCATCAATTTCTCACAGCACTGTTACATCCCTCATAACCAAATTCAGAGAAACTGGGACTTTGGATGATAAGAAAACGTGCTGTTGAAACTACACTCTCCTGGCTGCTATGCAGCTTATAGCACAGCTGAGGTATTGCGTTACAGGGGGATTCAACAACTAACTGGAAATGGCCGTAGTCTTAGTACAGCTGCAGTGCGTAAAGGTAGACGCTATATAACGTAACATGCACTGCACTTATAGATTGTCGCACTTGATGCATTTTTTTTGGGTTTCTGTTTCATGCTCAGCCCTTTGAAATGGTGCTCTCAAGCATGGAACAGTACCTTAAAAACTTTGAGGTAAAAACGGCACGTCAAAGTACCTCAAATTCACAACAGAAGCAAGCTTTGTACATTAACAAGCTTGTACAACAGCAAGCTGCCAGTTCTAGAACCATCGTTATCAGGAAAACCTTTTCCTGTAAAGTAACGAGCACCAAGTGTAATATCAAGAATGGATTAAGTGTCTGGTGGCTAACCGAGGCAATGACCTTCACTTAATGCAGGAATGTTAAATAAAAAATTCAACGTAAACACTCACAGGCATTAACTGCATGCACATAAAGCAGCAATCCTGCTCTCTTTAAGTAACAAAACAAAATATTGACTTTGTACCAACGTTATAAATAATCGAATATTCCTTTCATCTCCTATTGTCTCTCTGAGAGACGTTTGTGTCCTTCGGTACAGAGGGAAAAAAAAGACGTACGATGATACACACGTACACAAACACAATCATGAGCCAAACTCCACTGTGTCTGGAGTGATGCGCTTGAACTCGTACTTCCCTCTGCCGTCCATATGCAGGTAAAACTGCAACACAAACACAATTCCATTTATCCACTTATACAATGATTCGGTTTATTGTCGTTTTAAATCCTATACTCCTGTGCTCTTGGATCGACTCTGAATTACCTCGTGGTGTTTCCACAGGGATTTCCTGTGTGAGACAGTGAACAGGGTGATGCCAACCTGAAACATGATGAAACACAAATTTAGTTTCATTAATGAACGAATTCTATAAGAACTAGTAGTAGAACGATTATACAGGCAGCAAATTAACCGGGTCCATTAGTGCCATTTTGAGCTAATCAGCATTGGCCGATTTCGTTGGACTGTGCGGGCGTTTGCGCATGTGCATATGTTTATGTTACCTTCCTGCAGTGGCTGTAGATAAAATCCTCCACATCCATGCTGACGGCGCTTGTACACTCATCCAGAATAGCAAACTGAGGCTTGTGGTAGAACAGACGAGCCATCTAGATCCGGAAATACATTCAGTTATGCACACGTAAAGGTTTCTCTGTGTGAGATGAAATGGAGGCCTTCTTGCCTCTCATGTGCGATCACTCAGGATAGTTTGTTACTGGAGAGCTGGGTAACCAAAGTCTTGTGATCCCTGTTGGGTGTTTTACCTTCTGGCTTTTTAGCTATGCTGCTATAGTTAGTGCTTTCTCATGCTACACATGCAAAATGGGTTCTGTTTATATACCATATGTTTATAGCCTAACTAACTACATATTCTGTTTTCTCTTTGAGCGTTCTTTCAGTACCAGTTCCAGCCCACACACTAATATGGTCTTCTGGTAGCAGTTGTGGGTCTGATCAAGATGTGCTTCTATCATCAGTTCCAGCCCTCATACCATTTCTCAGACCACATCAGAGGGCAATCACTCCTGCATCACTCCTCCACTGACTGAGTGTGCCATGCCTACAAAACATTCCAGCTAAGTACACAAGATCCTACAGTGACTCTTTACTGACCTAAATAATGATGATTTGATTCATTATACATTCATTCTACATTCTATTGACATTTACTAATGTATATTAATATATTAGTATTAAGGTCCCCACAGTTGGGTCCCTGAGCAAGGCCCTTACCTCACAATAGCTTGGATTGTAAAACTGTATGAATTGTAAGTCGCTCTGGATAAGGGCGTCTGCTAAGTGATATGTAATAATGTAAAATGTAAAAATATATTAGTTATTACAAATATAATCTAGGTTGCTCAAAGAGGATGGGTCGCTTTTTGAGTCTTGGTCCTACCAAGGAGTTTTCCCTAGCCACTGTCTTCCTAGGCTTGCTCAGTTGGGGCCTAGGTGTTTGTAAATCTGCTTCGAGACAACGCTCCATCTTAAAAAGTGCCATAAAAATACATTTGACTTGACTTGAATTTGCATATGTGAGGTGTTGTTCAGGTCTAAAGCGGCTTGAGCACAATAACAGCGGCTCGAACAAGTAACAGATCTTACAGCCATCCTCTGCTTCTCTCCTCCACTCAGAATATCCACCCAGTCCTGCTCACTCTCCCATCCACCTTCTCTCTCCAGGATGTGTCCCAGCTGGACATTCTCCAGGTAATGCTTCAACACCTGCACAAATCCAAATGATAAAAACTGTATCTAACACGATAGTCTTCAGGATCAGGTCACAGCTTAAGAAGTCCAAACAGGAGGTGATAATGGAACACAGAGAGGCCTAAACTTTTAAAGGGAAAAACTTTTTAGTTTCTGCTCTCTGTGGTGTGTGGATCTTCCCTGTACCTGATCTGAGATTCCCTTCCTTTTCTGATCATCATGTGTGTCCGGGTAAATCACCTGATCCCGGAGTGTTCCCAGAGTCATGTAGGGTCTCTACACACACACACACACACACACACACACACACACACACACACACACACACACACACACACACAGACACACACACACA
>JAUZST010062058.1:0-23030 GCA_034779995.1 Parotocinclus haroldoi
GTGTGTGTGTGTGTGTGTGTGTGTGTGTGTGTGTGTGTGTGTGTGTGTGTGTGTGTGTGTGCGTGCGTGTGTGTGTGAGTGAAGGAGTGAAAGAGAGAGAGAGGGACCGCGTAACATTGTGTTCTGCTTTTAGCCACTTGCAAAGTCCCTGCACACAAGTCTTGGTTCGCGTTGTAAAAATCATTTAGACAGTGTCTAAATCTTAAAACGTCATGTTATTTACATCATATCTAACTTATACATCTTCTAACTTAAACCATATAACTATTCTAAATTCTAACTATAACTATTCGAGCTACAACAATAGAAATGAGTAAGCGATACAAAATAAAATACACGTAGGCTCAAGTATCTGTATACACACGGGTTCCACTGGAGTCAAAGCAGGATTTGTGCATTATAGAGAGGATATGTTATGCAAGTTTTAAAGAGTGCACGTGCTATGTGCAGTTCGTTGTGAAAGGGATGCTGTTAGAGTCATGATTTAAGAGGATTGTGGTCTGAAAGTAAAATGGAACAGAGAACTGGGCTAACACTGGGCATGATTTTACCTGTTCTCATTCTCACCCAAGAAGCAAATAGAAGCGTTGTTAAACTGAACGGACCGAATTTACTCAGGTTACAATGAAAATGTGATTCTCATATGTTTGTTGACTGAATAAAACAGACTACTTTGTGCACTGATTAAAAATGTGGAAATATTGAGCAAGTTGCATAAACAAAAGCTTTTCTTTTGACTATTTTTGTCTTCTGCTCATGAACATATATACCCTGTGGACTGAACTGAGTCGTCTCCCCTTTCAGTCAGATCTATAAGTGGGCGTGTCAGCTCAGGAGCTCCCAGCATGCATTGCAGTTCGGCATGTTGGATATTTATTCTTTATTTCTATAGTGAAAATGTATTAAATGTGCGTTTATAATTTGACAGGTTATTTGAAGTGTATATATTATCTTTTTAAACTTTTTAAAACAAAGACTTGTAAGGTTTTGTCTTACCATAGGAAATGTGTTGTTTGCATGGGTAGTCTCCCTTCTCCCTGTGATATGAACGATATTACACTGCTCACGAAGGTTGCGAAACGTTTTAAAATGTAGTATTAAATATTCTGTAATATTTGTGAGTAATATAGTAAATGGATTGTATGTGTAGTATATTTTATTTATATTTTATTTCTGGTAGGAGCTGATTTAGTGTATGTGTGTTATAATAGTATAATTGTTTGGCAACGCTACGCTGCTCAAAAAAATTAGAGGATATTTCATTTTGAAACTTCTCTAAATATAGTTAGAGAACATTCTCTAATGTTACTAGTATCGTTTGCATGCATTCCAAAATGTGTGTTATGTAGAAATGGTGTAGAATGGTGTAGAACTGTTACATAGAGAAAGAGACAAGTCTCAAATTGTTAATTCCGTGTTGTTCTTTTCAGTGCTTATAGGTTCACTCAGGTGACTAGTTAAAACATTTCTCACTTTGTGTTTCATTTGAAACCAAATATACTCATTAGGGTTCAAATCTGGACTCAGGCCAGCCCAAAACATGAGACCAACTAACAACTAATCTTCCAAGAAAATATATTTTCAGAATATATTTAGAAAGATTTTGAACACAGGCTTGTTAATTTGAGTTTAGTATCAAACGTAAATATTTTAAGAATTGAATTTTTGTGTACAATAAGTCTAGTAAGTGAATGCCCCTTTTCCCCAAACTGTTAACTGTAGCAGTGATGAGCAAATTGTTGCACAGGTCTCAGTAGTGCATTTTTTTAGTTTGTGCTAAGTTTCTAACCAGTGATTTGTAGTTAGGATCATTATAAGCGTAATGTTTTGCAGCTTCAGGTTCAGCCTATTATTTACCAAATCAATGCAGACAATGAAACACCTTCATGGCAATGTGCACTTCGTTAAAACCTGAGATAAATACTGCAGTCTTGTTTCTGTATCAACAGTCCATCTTCAGAAACCCTATTTCCATTTGATTATTTCTACGTTTCTTGGGTCAAGAATATAAAGTAAGATACAGCTAGCATTGAACAGGACATACAAATATCAAATGCAGTTATACATATATAATAATGCCTATACATTTTGAGGTTTTCGAATTTGTAAAGAATGACACTGAATTATTGATCAATGGAATGGCGTCATGTCCAGGGCAAGCTTACATCTGCTCCATGTGTTCTCTGGGGATATGCACCAGCCTCCCCTTAACCCTGATCGGCAGGGTTAAAACAAACTATGGAGAATACAGATTACAATACTGGTTTTATAACAAATTAACTATGTAGACGGTAATAGCTGTCAAAATACCTCCCTATCAGCTCCACTGATCTTTTTCATAAAAATTACCTTAGTGGGCATGATTGTTTATGGCATGGCAACATTCCATTAAATAACAATTGAGGCTTACCAATTTAAGTACCGTAGTTTTCTAATCCCTCACACCAAACACAAGTTATAATATTGTTTTAGTCACTTAAAATTCTTCTGTATCATTCCTCCCATATTTTATGCTTTCCAAACAAATTAAAAATATCCACACTAAGTCGTTTAATGTTCTTTAACATTCTTATTATTATTGTTAGTATTATTATTACTTAAGTAAGGCAACTTTTGCTTAGGTAAATACTACTTTACCCACATATGGTTATATATCTTATTTCTATTCTCATTTATACCATTATGTGGGCTTTATGATCAGTGGGAACCATACTCTTTCTCCTTAACAGATTTCGGTGTGCCAAATTTAATCTTCCACCGCTAGTCACCTGTGAAGATGTAACATCTTGGGTGAAATCCATCAACAGTAATGGGATAGAGAATAGTTGATTTCTGTCAGTGTAGAGTACTATATTGCTCCATTATTTGCCACACTATGTGGTTTGCAATCAATAGTTTTGGCACCAGTGTATTTCACTGTACATGTCAGTCTTGGAGTTACTTCTTTTGGAGTTATTACTCTCCCAGTACATCCCAAACATTCCTCACTTTCTCGTACAATTTCATTTCACTGTCTACTTGAGACTGTGTTTCAGAATTGAGTTTGAACTTTAATGAGACTTTCCCCTCTCTACAAGTTTCAATGCATGATTTTTGAGGTGCACTGATGATGAAATGGTTTTAATTTAACATTTTTAAAATTTTAAATTAGCAAACTACATAATTGTTGTTCTTACTAGACATATTAACTGGTACAGTTGTTATTGTTCTTACAGTCCTCAATAGTTGAGACACCATTGCCCCTTATTTCTATCCTGTTATAGTCAGCTTTTTGTTTTTTAACAGTCTAAATAAGACATATTTTAGCATTATAGTAAAGGCCTTTACTATGTGTGAAACAGCAACCTGGAGCATTACTGTGTAGAGAGTGTCACTATAATTTGTGGTGAGTGATTTATGTTTATGTGTAAGGCTTAAAGCAGAGGAAGGAGACTGACAAGCCTGAGTCAGTCTGATATTGCTGAGACAGCTGGAAGTCAAGCTGGGGAGAATGATATAGTGTTTAGACAGAAAGGAATATGCAGTCTTGAGAAGAATAGGAACAGATGTAAGCTAGAGAGAAAGAGAGAGATGAAGTGATGAGAATGGAGAAACTGGTTGTCAGAATGAGTGATGAGATGAAGTAAGTCAGTTCAGACACGTTTGTATCATGTACAGTCATGGCCAAAAGTTTTGAGAACGCCACAAATTTTCATTTTCACTAGGTTTGCTGCATCAGGTTTTATGGTGGCACTTTTTATGAACTAGATTGTGAAGAGTGATCTGATAAGGTCATTCCCTGACATGAAAATGACCTTATCACAAAAATATTGCATTTCAGCCACTGCATTTCAGCCCTACAAAATGAAATGGCTTGCTAACATAATTCCAATGGTAATCTCAGGAGAAAAAGTTAATGAAGAAATAAAGCTTATATTACCATGTCATGCTGATTAAAAGAGCATACCAGTTGCTTTAAAAGGGTAGTGATGCGTTTCAAGTTTTTTTCTTTTAACCATGGTTACCTCCAAGGAAACACGTTTTTATTATTTTATTATCATAGTAAGTAAATAAAATCATAAATGTAATATTGTTTATTTTGTATTTTTTTATTAAAGCCATCATTCATACTTGAATTCACATGTGCATAGAATTGAATGTGTATGAGTCAGGCCCAAGAACAGGCAATTCCCTAATTCAAGAATGAAAACTTTAAAATAGTTATACACAAATTCTCACACAGAAGCTATTTTGCATTGCATTGAGGACAACAGTAAAGCTGAGTTGGCAGCATTGCTTCCCTAAAAAGCCAGTTATTCAACGCTTTAATGGTCTTAATGCAACACATTAATTACACTTCTATCATTTAACAATTAAGGCAGTTGTTCTCAAAGCGTGGGACGTGCCCCCTAAGGGTTGCTCATAGATATTAGCAAGGCAAATGAAAAATATTCTTATCTGTAAAATAGGGGCACATCAGAAAAATTCTAAGAATCACTGAATTAAGGGAACAATTCACATGTCATGTATGCATGAATAGCTCATTATACTTTATAAAGAAAAAGGCACTGAAAAAACAGTTGGTCTGATAAGGGATGCTTTGACATGATGTGGGGTTGTCATGCACGATCTATATGGTATTTTGATCTAAGCTTGCTACAGACATTTAATTACGGCCCCATAGAACTGTGTCCACTTATATGAAAAGGGGAGTAATATGTAATCTCTAAATTAGCAGTAGGAACTTGTATTACATTAAATGTGTTTGTTTTACGGACTTAATCAAGTCAAGTTAAATGTATTTATATAGCGCTTTTTACAGCTTTGCAATAATTACTTTGCAGTAAGCCAAAATGAGCAAGCCTAGGACGACATTGGCAATGAAAAACTGTATATAGAAGGTAGAAACCTTGAGAGAGCCAAGACAATTTAGCAGTCTGAAACTTTTTTAAGTTGCGCTATATGTATTTCTGGTGGATTACTTTCAAAGATCATTTTAAGAGTTAACATTAAAACATTAATATTCTCTATATTCCAAACAATCATTGTCAGGAAGGGTTGTAGATGTGACTTCAGATAGGTGCTACAGGTGCTCTCGTAATTATGAATGGTTTAGCTTAAGACATTTCTGGTTTATGACGAGAATTTTATAATACACACAAATACTGTACACATTCAGCAGAAAGTGTATTCTGAATTTTGAACTTTGAGCCAGCTGATTTTGCAGCTGACATTGGGTTTATCAGAATGTTATCAGAGCACCTCTATTTTGAAGACATTTCAACATTAGAAGCAAGGTTTGACACCAGATGGAGGACTGACATAGACAAGCCTGCCACGGCAGGGGGGAACAGAGCAGAGAAAACACGTCACCCACGCTCAGACAGGTTATTTCAGGCATGAATACCATTAAGCACAAGCCTGGCTAGAATCACTGTACAACTCATTGGAGCGCAGTAGTTTTCCCCCTCTGACTTATGATTCTCAAAGCCTTTGGCAGACTAACTCCGGTTTTTGGGAGAGCTGTAGGCTTCTCCCCCGCCGATAACTCAAAAAAATGCCAGGAAAAAAATGTTGTGGGTGGGGTGTGCATTAGGCAAATAATTCTAGTTACTGAATTCTAGTCATGCTAGTTCTTAGAGTATACAATGTGAAAGCTGTGGATTTTAAGACATATAAGTATCTTGGAGGAGGTTTAACATCTACCCAGCTCAGTCATCACAACATCTCACTGTGGCCAACCTGCACTCGTATCAGGATCTGAGCAAATCAAAGCAGGAATTGCCAGGTGCCTAAAAGTCATAATTTTTGAAATACTACTGGAACAAAAACTGTAATTAAATGTTATATCTATTTTTTCATGAGCAGGCTTTTTGGTTCTCTTCTTTTTGTTTAGACAATTAGAAACTTGCTGCAATTAAGGAGTATATAGTCTGTTAAAAAGTCATGAACAAATAATAGAAATTTATTATTAACATAATCACATCTGAATGTCAGACATTTATTCATCACAAAGAACGATTGTCTGTGTTTAGATGTGTTTTAGCTGTGGGCTAGTACAGCATAAAAATATTATTTATATATACTGTTTTATTAGACAGTCACTTTTAACTAGTTCTATAAGTATATTTGTCATGGAAACATGTAAATGACTCCAATTTGTAATTGTTTGCCTAGGGTAAAAACTCTGGGAAAGCAGAATATAACCTATCTGGCTGTGAGGTTTAGATATAGAATGGTAGAGTTTTGGTTATGCATGTGTGATAAATAAGCTGTAATGTTTTTTATTTACCCAGCATATGACAGCATCTGCTGTAGAAATGAGGAACAGCTGGTGACAGTGAATAAGTGTCTGTCAACCGAGAAATAATCAGATTGCAGGAGAGTGCTGGTCAATACATACATACATACAGCGGGGGCCAAATGTCTGTCAGTCAGTACTGCTTGACCGTCTTTGGTCTTCACATAGCTGTTGCAAGCTTTAAGGTGTGCTTTGGGTTATTATGTAATAAACACCAAAATTTGTAAACTCACGTTCTGCATTCAAAATGGCTTAAAACGGCCTTCTCAAATACATAATAGTCGATCTTTGTATTGTGAAATTAAAGTCACTCAGTGTTACAGAATATTGATTACATACAAAGGTGTCAACTACTGATTGAGAGAAGAGGACAAACTGGATCAATCCAGAACAGAAATTGATGCTGAGGGTCCAGATGCGTAATTACACAAGAGAAGTTTTTCCAATCCTGCATAAGTAAAGCATTACAGGTCCTCAGTTTTCCAGCAGTCTTCCTTAACAGTACATGGAAAATGCTAAAGCCATCTGCAGGCACAAACTAAAACGTAAAGCCACAACTGGCCAGGGAAAAGCTTACAATAATTTGAGCGAGAATGAGTAATTAAAAAAACAAACAAATACTGTATAGAAGATGACAATATTTGGAGAGTAGTAATAGTAGTAGTAGTAACTTGTTGAGCTCTTGTGGAAGGGACTTCATTGTAATTTCAGAGAAAAGTATCCTAGATGAACCTCTGTGGAGGGCTACAGAAGTAACTAAAATTTCCTTGACTATTTTCACAAACCGAAGGAACACCAAATATCTACAAAGCCATATATGCTGCAAATGATAAAATACAAATAACTCTGTGTACTAAATATCATTTATGATCAAGATAATGGTGATGGGTAAATAGGTGTCAATACTTAATAAAATCTTAAGACATTCTATAGTGGCCATACACAACAAGAAAACAAAAGTACTTGAAGTGATTTGCGAGTTTGTGTGTGTATGTGGCTGCACGCTTGAGTGTATGAAAACATATAATTATGTATGCTACAGATCAAATTCTGCTCATCTGTGACCTGAAGTGCTTATGTTTCTCAACTTTATCACTTGGCTCTAGCAATTGCAGAAGAAATAAAAACTAGAAGACATTTTAATTTCCTGATCAGATAAGGGATCTCTACCAAACAAATAAAAGGCAAATTTACCCATCTCAGTTACAGGAACCTCAGATCACACTGGACTGAAATGAAGTGGTACCACAGATATAAACCAAAAGATATGTTGTGCTTCTAGATTTCAGAGGTGCATGAACAATTTTAGCCCTCTTAAATCATTTTGTATTGCTAAATAAACATGCACCACAAATGTTTTTTTTCTTCTGATTTAGTCCTCATGCTTTCTTTGAACTGGATACATTTGAATAAAGAATTGAAAGTTTTTGTTCTATACTATGTTGCCATTCTGCAGCATAACTAATATGAGCTATCCATAATTCTTTCAAACTGACTCAGTTCTGTCTTTGGGTTGGCTCTCCTGTAAAGATGCCTATAAGTCAAAGTCAAAGTAAGCAGGTTTTGGAAATGGCTTTGTTGGTAGAAATTCCAGATTTTGGATATGTAGCATGCAAATCCAGGATCTCTCATGGCACAGTGGGTATTGCGTGGGTGCAGCCTGGGCGCTCATACTGAAACTGTGGCATGGCTCTGCCATCTGTCATGATCTATTCCCAATCTGTGGGACAAGAGTCAAAAGAGACATTAGAGCACCTTTTATGGGTTATGTTCACATCTTATGAATTGTCTTTTAAAATCTCAGACTTATATACACTGCTCACAAAAATTAGCGCATATGTAATTATGGGATTTATCATTTTGAAGTGTACTCTAATTTTTCACCATGGATTACATGAATTTAGTGGTATTCCCCTCTGTACAGTAATATTTAGCTCATATATCCAATTTTTTAGGTTTTCATTATGACTACATACATATACGTATATGTGCACAGGGAAAGAGAAAATCTACTGGTAATGACGTTATATACTGGGAATACTTGGGTACTGTAAAGAATATTGCAATATTGAGAACTAAATGTTACTGGGTGCTCTCTAAAGTTCATCATCAAAGTTTATGAACTTGTTTAGAGGGTGTACCAGGAATCTGACTAACTTGTGAACTTGTGATTGTCATTGAGGTATTCAGTTGATACTGTTTGTCTACGGAATTTCAAGTCATTTATCTGTTAGTTTTGTTTATATACCAGATATCACTATTGTCACTAAATTATCATTATTATCACTATCACGATTCTTGGATCAGAGTGACAATGTGACTGTGACAATGACAATGACACTAGCCCCCAATTTCCAATGTTTCATTTTTTAAACAACAAAACATTTCATCTTGGGTAGGTGAAACACTGTAACTGGAAAGACACCAACAAATCTAAGAAAATTAGCAAAAAAAATGCACGAGCCATTTATGTTGAGCCAGTATCATTACTTGGATCATAGCATTTGAGAGTCAAGGGGGACTTCTGTATTTTTTATTGGTGCTTCAGATAATTAATGTAATTAATTAATTTTAGATTAAGCTAATTTAGATTTTAGATTAACCAAATGTTATTTTAGGCATCTCAACCCAATTCACCTTATAAGATTAAAAATGTGCTCACTTATGTGTATTTCTCATTTGAAAATGAGAAAGGGGATTTAATGCAAACAAGAAGCATAACTCAGCTAGGCTCAGCTGAAACCATTTTCTACACATAGATTGCATCGTTTATCATTGCATCATCCTTTTGCTCTTATTATTGCTGCATCATTCTTTTTTCTTCTTCTTCTTTTCAGATGATCACTATGTGGCTTGTTGTCCACAGTCCTGCTTTCTCTGAATTTGGCTATGAAGGCTGAAACAGTGCTGTGTGAAATTGGTGGTCTTTCTGGGTGTTAGTTGTTGAAGTCTGAAACTATGATACAGCAGCTGTATTCCCTGGACATCAGAATCATCAATTCCACTTTCAGTTACCCATGACAAACAATGAAAGTTATGAAGTTGCAAATCTGATTGCAGCAATGGCCACCTTCCCATTGGAAGAATTTGCCCATAATACTATATGGATTGGCCCCCTAAATCAAACCTGGGATCTCTGTGCTGTGTGACACCAGTTTGCTGCTGGCAGTAGAGTTAAAGTACACGATAAGCCAGAACAGCAATGTAAGAAACTTCAACTACGGTATCACATCCCTTGTGCAGGTATGGGTCAGTGGTTGTGACTCTGAACTGCTATCCAGAAAGCGGTGAGTTTAAATCCCTCTTAGCAAGTCACTACAACTGCACAGTTCAACTGTACATAAGTTAATGCTATAAATGTTTATATAACAAAGGGAGACATTGCATCAGGTCTATGGGGAAATTTGAAATATTAAAGTTTGTTTTACTATACTGTTGGGAGTGTGGTGGGCTAACAGTTAAGGTTCAGGGTTTCAAATCAGCTATAAGTTGCTCTGGATAAGGGTGTCTGCTAAATAACTAGATATAAATGTTAATGCTAAGCATCACAGTCTGTTGTAAAATATGAGATATTAACATTTTCCTCTGTGCTGTGTTTCTAGCTCAATCTAACCTGTATAACTTTATAAAATAATCATAAGAATATTTACAACTAGAAATAGGATGGCAAAATTCAACTAATCTGCTATTGTGCCTCCAATCACTTACAATCATTTTAAAATCGATTTTGTTATTTATTTTGATACTAATAATTCTATTATTAGAATAGAAAGTTAGAAATTTTATTATTGATCTAAATTATATTATTTACTTAATTTTACTATTACCACAATGTAATTATTCAATTAACGTCTAGGCCACCCACGGAGGATGGGTCCCATTTTAAGTCTTGGTCCTCCCAAGGTTTCTTCTACATTCAGGGAGTTTATCTTTTCCGCAGTTGCCCTAGGCTTTCTCAATTTGGGATTGGCCTTTTAAGATAATATAAGACTGTAAAGCTGCTTTGGGACAATGCTCCATTTAAAAACGCTATATAAATAAATTTGAATTTATTATGTATTTTACATTGGGCTAAATTGTGTATATCCATGACCATGTATCCATGACCATGTTACTTGTTTATAGTATTTGTATAGTATAAATGTGGATATGCTGGTAGCGATCACATAGTGCTTGTAAGAATTACATCACCTGCAGTAAAGCACAAGTATTCTTCAGTATTACCCGTTTCATAACCAGTGTCTATTTTGAGTTTTCACTGCACTTTTAGAGAAACAGACAAGCTGCTCATTCCCCGGAAATTACCGAAACAACGGTATAATCCAATTATCTCCAAACCCATCAGGATTTTACTGTCTCTACTGTCTACTGTATCAAAACACCCTGTCCCCTCTGTGCTTTCCAAAAATCTCCTCCTATAGTCCAGAGAGAACGCAGCTGGAAATAACCAGCATGTCTGGTACAAACAGTTCTGTAGCATTTGCATAGTAAAATAAAACACTTTAAAATTCTGATGACACTCAGAAACTTCCGCAGATTTCTTGGCTTTATTATACAACCATTTGCCCTTCCTAGTTCTTTCTCATTATCATTAATCGCTTAAAGAAATTAGAAGCTGTTCGGCCAAGGCTAACACTAACAATATGAATAAAAAACATTGATAAGCCATAGAATTACTACTAGTGGGTGAAGTGAATTGCTTAGGGCATTGCTCTGCTGGGAAACTTTGGGATCTGACTTTCAAATGGATGTCACATACCACCTACACATACCATGTATACCCCTTCATAGCAGCCTTGTAACTGGCATAGCTGGCCCTACTATCAGAATAATGCACCCTGCCAAACTGCAAAACCTGTTCAGGGATGCGTTTAAATTTTTTACGTAAAACTGCAGTGTTTAGGGAGTATTAGATTACAACTGTTGATTGAAATGCTGTATGTAGCTTTGACATCAATTTCCATTTACTACAGCATAAACATGGTTTACATTAAAATGTGTTTTTAATTGCCTATATCAATCAAGTTGATAGAAAAATGACCTCTGAAACACACAAAACACGTAATGATGGACTTTAAGCTTCCTGGCATTGTCTGAAAAAATTCAGGTACATAGGTGTTCTAATTCACTTGATGGAAAGAATCCTAAACTGACATTAGAATTAAAATACTCAGACCTCACAGTGTGAACTGTCACTGTGATGGACAACCGGAGCTCAGTAGGGAAAATCAAACTGACAAACTAAGTGCTGAAGGATATGGGAGACATGGTATTCATTGCCACCATAATCATAGTCATGCAATAAAAACTGTGGAGCAAAGTATTTCAGACACATACACTCACCTGTCACTTTATTTAGGTACACGTTCAACTGCTCATTAACACAAATGTCTAATCAGCCAATCACATGGCAGCATCTTAATGTAAACATGTAGTCATGATTAAGACATTTTGCTGAAGTTCAAACTGAGCATTAGAAAGGGGTAGAAATATGATTTAACTGATTTTGAACATGGTATGGTTGTTACACAGGATGTCCTTTGAGTATTTCATAAACCAATCAACTGGGATTTTTATGCACAGACATCTCTAGGGTTTATAGAGTATGGTCAGAAAAAAGGAAATATCCAGCAAGTATCAATTCACTGAGTAAAAATTCCTTGTTTATACAAGATGTCAGATGCGAATGGGCAAGCTGGTTTGAGCTGAACAAATCACATCAAATCTTGAAGTAGATGGGCTACAGCAGACTGCATCAGGTACTGCTCCTGGCTCACGAAATTGGACAATAAAAAAATGGGAAAAATTTGTTGCCTGGTCTGAGTACAGATCCATTCTGCCTTGTATCAGCAGTTCAGGCTGCTGGTGGTGTAATGGTGTGGATGATATATTATTGGCTAACTTTGGTACCCCTGAATACCAATTGAACAGTATTTAAACACCCCAGTCTTCCATTTCCGCCCCTTTATGAATGCAATGTACCATATTTTGTTGCATATTTATAGCAGGATGGCATAACATGTCACAAAGCTCTAAAAATGGTTTCTTAAACCAGTCTAAAACTGGTGTGTACTTAAATGGCTTCCACATTCAACCGGGATCTCATTTCAATTAAGAACCTTTGAGAGGTTGTGGAATGGGAGATTCAAATCATAGATATGCACCTGGCAAATGTGCAGAAACTAAGTGATGCTATCATGTCAATATGTACCACAATATCTGAGGAATATTAATGAAAGTACTAAGGTACTCTGAAGGCAAAATTGGGTCCAACTCAGTACTAAAATGTGGCCGGTGCATGTATTTCATATTTATATATGTAAAATGACTGTACGCATACAGTTTTTCGTAGTCAATATTTTTTGCAGTCGATGTGGTGGAAATAGAAGAAACAGCCAGGCATAGAAACCTGACTGTCTCTGTCAAGGATCAAACTGTTAAAGCCATGACTATCATACCATTTCTGAAATGTCAAGGCTTTCTGGCTGCTCAGCAGTGGCAAATATACTGCAATAATATTCCATTTTGAAATATCTAATGAAATATCCTCTCATTTTTGTAAGCAATGTATATACCAATAGTGATCTGAGGAAGGAAATCACAAATCAGCAATAGGAAGTTAATCACCCAGCATCGCTTGATGATTGAGGGCTAGCCCATCTAGACTAAGCTAAAACAAGGTCTGCTGTAGTAGAATTTTGGAATGCTTTTCTTGGAAGGTATGTTCATTACACTCAGTTCATCACATCCTGCTGAGGGTTTACATAACTATGAACCAAAATCATGTTTCATTTGTGTATTTTGCTTATGCTCTATATACATGGTTTGTGCCATAATTGTGTTTTCTAATGATTATGGTTTAGCATTAGATTAGATTCAGCAGAGATGGGATTTGCTGCTGGTCTGTGCACTCGCATATAAGCTTAAAATCAAGTGTATACTGAGAGGCTTATTCAGTATTACACAATGTACAGAAATAAGAACAGTCATGATTTACATGATGTTTTGTACACAAAAACGTATTGCTTAATGTTTTATTTTAACAACGTGCACCCTGCGCGTACATCAAATGTGATTGATATTTGGACCTCATTATGGACATAGTACTGTTAACAGTACGTGGGGTTTTGCACTTTCAGAAAACGTGCTCAAGCAAAATTGTATTCCCTGTACACATGACAGATTGATTGCATTAAGAAATTCTGATAGGTGTTGACAGGCATTCACAGTCTATTAAAGCCATGGTTAAATAATGTTATTTATAGTTTTGCCACCTAATTACCTGATGCACCATTAGCATGTGCACGCACACACACACACACACACACACACACACACACACACACACACACACACACACACATACACACATACATTTATTTTGCTATCAATGCAAGGACTTTCCATTGACATTAATGACAATGAAGAACTACTCCAGGCAATTAATGCTACACCTACCCCCAGACCTAACCTCATTAATCTAAAGCAAAAACGTTTGTTTAATCAGAAAAACTAAGGCACACGGTACATAAAGATACTTACACATGGACACAAAGTCTGTGGGACTGTGGTGGCCTGACAATTTACTGACAATATCTGAAGTGCAAAGGCAAATGCAGGTTATTATTAGTATTACGAAAAAAGGAGCTGAAGTATAAAACTATTGGTTAACATAAAACACTTGATAAGCAGCCCATCTAAACATCTAACCCAGGCAATCGAATGGTTTATTTAGTGCTTTTAACAATATACAAGCAGCTTTACAGAAGTCCAGCCCCAAATAAACAACCAGAGATGACAGTGTCTGGGAAAACCCCTTTAACACAGAAAAGAAACCTTTAAAGAAATTGTATTTAAATGGTGAGCCCATTCCCACTTAATTGAGACCAGACAACAGCATTATAACCCCATGGCTGTGTAGCTTAGTGGTTAGCACAATTGCCTGGAAAGTTAAGGTTCTTATGTTCAAAACCAAACCGAGGTCTGTACGCTTGGGACTGTGGTAGCCTAGTGGTAAAGGTACAGGGCTCTGCACCAGAAGGTCCAGGGTTCAAGTCCCACCTTTTCCAAATTGCCACTGTGTTAGGTCCTTGAGCAAGATCCTTAACCTACATTTGCTTGGATTGCAAGACAGTATGAGTTGTAAGGGTGTCTGCTAAATGCTGTAAATGTAATCATTATGTTCTGCCACCGGAGTTTTCTGTCCTACCGCACAATGCATTTTATTACAAAATGCAAACAATATTTAAACAGTTTTTCAGTGAGGAGCTCTAGCAAAAATAGGCTCTTCTCACAAAAATTGTAAATTTACTTAATGTTCTATCTAAAAGCTACAGACTGAGAGCTTAGGTTCTTCTATTTTTTATAATCAGCTGGAAATTGACCGAGTTTTTAAACTTCACGGATTTGCATACCATCATTGCATAGACTGTTTGAACGAAATTGATTAATTCAGCATGCATATCAACTTTACCATATTTAGAGAGATGACGTCAAGGCTATAGGGACAGCTTTTAGTGCTTCTCCAATATGAAGTTTTTTTAAACAAATGCTGAACTGTATACATTTTCTGTGCTTTTCATAATTCTCTGACTTTTTAGGAATGGATTCTTCTTAAAAACATGGTTTAAAAGCAACATATTAGTCAGAATATCAATCTAATTTTAGTTAAGTGTCTTTCTTAATAATTACATGAATAGAATAGTGATGCCAGCATTGCTGCTCAGGTTAAAGGGGTGGGGGGTCAGCCTGTCAGTGCTCAGATCATATGCCACACACTGTTTAAAATTTCTCTGCATGGCTGTTGTCCCAGAAGGAAGCCTCTTCTGAAGAAACCAGGTGAGGAGTACAAAGACAAGTGTGTCTTTCCTACAGTCAAGCATGGTGGTGGGAATATCATAGTTTGGGGTTGCATGAGTGCTGCCAGCTGTGGGAAGGAACACAATTATATAATAATATTATTCCAAATAAAAGTTTTAAATCTAAAGTTTTAATAATAGATTTAGATCTAAATCTATATGGGTTGATTTATATAAGTCATTAATTAATAAAAAATACTTATTTTTGTCAATACTCTATTACTTCTCAGTGCTGTTACCAAGATGCAAAGAATATTACCTTAAAAATGTCTTCATTAAGGATGCTGCTAGAGATGGCATTCCAAACGTAGCATTCTTTACTAAATAATGACTAATAATCTATATTTTCCATTTATTTTATGCTTAGACTACAACTGTTTTTAAATAATCCACACCAGGAGAAGTTGATGAAAACCAAGACTATGTTGTTTACATTCAATAAATATAAAAAATGAATGGTTGCATTAAAGCTAGATACTAGATACTGCATTAAATAATTTTGTTATGCATTTTCTATAATAAATAGCTGTAACAGGTGTGTGAGTAAGAAATATACTGTCGCTGGCTAGGCACAGGGTTTTCCAGCGACCCTGACCAGGGTGAAGTGGAAATGAAAATTAATGAATGAACAGTTTAGGACTTTGTAGTGTTTTTGTGAAAAAAAGTTATATGCACTATAGGTTCTAATTACAGCGGCCAAATCAGGGATTTGAATAAATGCAATTCCTAAACTTGGGTATCAATTTATTGCATTGTGCATGACTATACAACAGTTGTTGAAACATTTAGTAGTGGTTATTGATGAACAAGGACTGTCACTCCAAATACTGAAAGCAAAAGTCCAAATGCTTTGCCACTCACAGATATTAAACATTGGTTCAGGCTCATTGATGTTTTATTTTACTTTATTTGATTTACATAACCTTCAATTTAACCAGGCAAGTTTATTAATTAAACCATTAAAAACTAGTTCGTAATTACAGAGTTGACCTGACAAGCAGCAAGAGCCATTTCATGAAAAATGAGAAACAAAGAGAATTTGTCATGTCAAGGCAAGGCAAAACCCACACACCCACATACACACACATACAGACGTAAATGTGATCCTAAAAGAACACAGTGGGGAAAATAAGTATTTAATACACTGCTGATTAATTTTGCAAGTTTTTCCACCTACAAAGAATAAAGAGATATTTAATTCTTTATCGTAACAAGAAAATAACATTGAATGATTTTTAAATTAGTTAAATTTCACTTTATTGCAGAAAATGAGTATTTAATACAATAGAAAAACAGAACTGAATATTTGGCACAGAAACCTTTATTTGCAATTACAGTGGCCAGACGATTCCTGTAGTTCTTGACCAAGTTTGCACACTGCAGCAGGAATTTTGGCCCACTCCTCCATAAAGACCTTCTCCAGATCTTTTAGGTTTTGGGGCTGTCTCTGGGCAACATGTTTCTTACGGAGCCACTCCTTAGTTGCCTCCTCTAGTTCATCCAGATGGACATTGACTAACTTCAAACGGGCCTGGATTTTTACAGGTGTGAGAAGGGGAACATTGTGTGCCCTGCAGAATTTTAATCCATGACGGTGTGACGCATTACTAACGGTCAGCTTTGAAACTGTGGTATCAGCTCTCTTCAGGTCATTAACCAAGTCCTCCTGTGTAATTCTGGGCTGATTCCTGACCTTTCTCAAAAGTGGTGAGATCTTGCATGGAACCCAATAGAAGGTGCAGAATAGGACAGCTTCTTAAAGAAAAATGTCTGTGAGAGGTTCTTATTGGTTGGTAGGTGGTCAAACACGTATTTTATGCAATAAAATGCAAATGATTTATTTAAAAATCATACAGTGTGATTGTCTTTTAAATTCTGTCTCTCACAGTTGATGTGTACCTACGATAAAAATGACAGAGCTCTCCATTCTTTGTAAGTGGAAAAAACTGCAAAATTATCAGATATTTAAAATCCTATCCAGCCGACCGGTACCAGTTTGTCTATGTAAATAATCAACACTCTAAGCTCTCAAAAGTAAAGTACGTTGTCCCTCAGGGATCTGTGCTTGGCCCACTATTATTCTTCCTGTACATGCTACCTTTAGGCTCAATTATTCGTAAGCATGGTATTAGTTTCACTGCTATGCAGATGATACACAGCTGTACATATCAGCTGATCCAAATGACGGCCTTACAATCAGTAAAATAGAGAATTGTGTTAATAAAGTACAAATTGGATATCGTTTAATTTCCTTTTACTTAACTCCGATAAAACTGAGGTTTTATTAGTCGGACCCAAGACTGTGAAAGACCAATTGGCTGCGTTTATTCTAAACCTTTGGTTTCTAAATTTTTGGTTAGATTTAGACTGGGATGCATCAGGCTCAGGCTGGCTCTTGGCTGTGTTACCTTCTGGTTCTCTCAGTGTAGCTATGCTGCTATAGTTAGTGCTACTGGAATTTCATGCTGCACATGGCATCAGTGATTGATAATAGACTCTGTACTCCTCACACATAAGTAACTACATTTCCTCTTTTCTCTCCAAAGAGATGTTCCGGTACCAGTTCCAGCACCACACACTTGGATGTTCCTCCATCTCAGCATCACTCTACTGGTCTTCATCAGCAGTGCAGTAACTTCCTCCATCATTTAGTCACTAGGAGACGGTGTGCCTCCAAGGACCTCCCACTGGGGACTGACTTTAAAATCTATTTTGTTTTAAAATCTATTTTGTAACTTATTTTATTACCAGCTTAAATATGAATATTGATTTAAATTGTATTACGTACTTAGATTTACTAATACTTTAATATACTTTTAAGTACTTACCTAATTAACATCCTATTTTGAGCCTTGGTCCTCCCAAGGTTTCTTTTTTCTTTTTTCTACTTTCAGGGAGTTTTTTTCTTTCCACTGTAGCCCTAGGCCTGCTCAATTTGGGTTTGGCCTTTTAAGATAATATAAGATTGTAAAGCTGCTTTGTAAAAAGCACTAAATAAATACATTTTGTTTGATTGATTGATGTCTTTGAGATGTGAGGCAAACCAGAGTATCCAGCAGAAAAACGGCCACATGGGAAAGTCCTGGCCTGGACTGGAACTCAGATATAAATAAAGCATTAACTGATTTTCATACCCACAGTTCAGTGTAGTTTGTCCCAAGCTGTATTAAAGGGCACCTTTAAAGTAAAGGTGGAAACCAACCCTATACAGGGCACCAATCCGTCAATTTGCACATGCAGACACACACCTACTGACCTTGCATGTTTATGGAATGTGGGAGGAAACTGTAGTACTGGGAAGAAACCCATAGGGGAAACATAAATTCCACAAACAGATTTTGAATTAGGAATCAAATCAGGGATCTCTGAAGCTGTGAGGTGTCAGCACTAACCAAGTAACCACTTTAGTTATTTAAGTAAAACAGTAGTATAACATCATATATAAGTACAGGAATGCGCTGTTTAACAACCACATTATTTTCTGTGAAGTTATTTTCTTGAATAAAATGGTCGTTGACCAGATAGTAAGTCTTTTTGTGCTTTAGCTGACAATATGAATGGTACACTACCATCTTAAGAGTATCCTAAATGCCACTGCATCTTTAATTAAAGGATTTTAATATATTTCTTAACTATTACAATCATATAAAGGGGAAAGCGGTAATACTTAAGATAATAGTATGATGGACCTGATACTTTCCGAAGCCCAAAATGTATTGATAGACAGTATTGCAAACACGGAAAGGTAGGCAGATGAAATGGGGACGTAATGAATTAATGTCAACTAGTTTTATATAGTTTAGAGAGTATATAGAAATATGAGGGACAAACAAATGAGTTCTACTTACAATAGGGCAGGCACATACACTAAACAGTGAAATTTACAGCTTATTACGAATATTTTGCACAAAGTCATCTACACAAACAAAATTATTTGCACAAAACGTCTCTAAGCGGTCAAGTCTGAACGTGAGACAACAAGCAAGACACACAACTGGTAACGTAGTTTTACGAACACACATGAATGATAACCTAAACTCTAACTCAGTCATTTCCTCATGGATCTGCAGTGTTGACTGGTTGCTTACGACCGCAACGATCAGAGTTAATTTTTCTTTTATTAAACAAATATTTATACATTTTAAGACGTCAGTACATTTACATTTAGTAGTACATTTATAGCAGACATCCTTATCCAGATCGACTAAAGTGCTTTGCATTGTTTCTAGTAGACAAAACCTAATGTTAGTGTAAAGGTAATTAATAGCCTTAGGACACAATAGAAACCAGAACATGCTACAATCTGATGTAGGCAAAAATCAACAAACACAAAAGCAAATGGGTTTTTTGAGGCATTTTCAGTCTGCACTTGAGTGCTGAGTTAGGAGGTGAGTTTTTAGCAATTCGGACATCCAGTGGAAGTTCATTCCACCACCTGAGAGCTAGGACGGAGAGTCTTGATGCTTGTGTTCCTTTCATCTTATGTGGAGGATCCAGTCGTGCCAAGCTTGTGTTTCTGAGGGTATGAGGTACAGACCGTTGTTTGATTGGAGGCTTTTGTAAGATCCTGCTCTTCCATTTTCATGTTTGTAGGCGAGCATCAGAGTTTTAAATCTGATGCAGGCAGCTACAGGGAGGCAATGCAGTGAATTCAGCAGTGAAGACATGAGAAAACTTGGGTAGACTGAAAATCAGACGAGCCTCTATATTCTGAATGAGTTGCATGGGTCTGATGGTACGCATCGCAAGACCAGTCGGTGTTGGTCAAGTTGCAATGCCAGTCAGAATTCCTATAGGTTTTTAGGCTTAGAGTACACTGTGGTCCAATATCTACACTGCAAACAATCAGCTGAATGTAACTGTAAATGTTGTGAATTAAAATATCACATGGTCAGTTCTCTAATATGCTCTCAGCTCATGTTTTATCAGTGGCTACTGGAAGCTGTACTGCTGCTTAAAGAGATTCCACCAGTTATTATACACTGCTCACAAAAAACTTGTGCTCAATAAAGACCAGAAAAGTACAATCAATTGTGTTCTTATTTCAGCAGAATGAGCGTGCATATTTGGATTCAACTTATTGGTTATTCCAGTACATGCTGGCCATATCTTGCTGCACAGTTTAAGATCCCTTAGTAATTCTACTAAATAAGTTTTTTTTGTAATTTAATAATCTAAATTGTGTAAGTGATTTCATTTACTGTTCAAGAACACTCTCCTCCATTCGGTGTGTAAATTTAAATACTACCCACAGTCCATTTTTCCGTTATAATCATATTATGGATTCTGATTTCCATGTGAGAATGGACTTTAGGATTATATTAAAAGCCACCATTTATAGCCTTTTACTCATACACCACCATTTACAGAGCACAGAAACGAGGATGAGAAAACAATTTTCTTATTTAATAAGACAGCAAACGCTGACATGTACGTCGATGAGCCAAAACATTATGACCATATGACCATCTACCCAATGAGGCAAGAACCTTACAAGACTCTGAAAATACTTTGTGGTATCTATCAAAAAGATAATAGCAGCAGACATTTAAGTCTCTGTTGCGAGGTGGAGCCAAGACATATCTGACTTGTTATTGCAGTACATCCCACATATGCTTGAATGGATTGAGATCTGGGAGTCTGGACCAGCAACGCCCTGCTGAATATGAGCAATCTGACATAGCAAACAAAGTGTTTAAAGCTAAAGCTACAGAGAGAGCACAGAGCCAGGTGCCCCTGCTATCTTTTGTTAGAAATGAATAGAAAGTTTCCATGAAAATAGAATTTGATCAAAATTTCTGAATTAATGCCCAAGGATGAGGATTTAGACACCATATATTCTGGAAAGTGGAAATACTATTTCAATAAAACTTTCATAGGCAGTTATTAATTGTCTAAAAGTAAACAAGTACAGCTTTTGTGGCTTGGCAGTAATAGTCAGCAACAGAGCATGTTCAAAGCTCAAAACAGACTTGCAGTTATGCAGATCCTGGGCCCGGTGATGCACTCCATCCAGGGAAACTTACACCAGACCCTCCGGACTATAGCCCCCCCACCCTCATACCCACAACCACTGCTCCCACCCCCAACCCTGAGCTGCATATTTGGGGTTAAAACATGAACTTTTTTATAGGTGAATCCACAGATTTGGTGGTGAATATCAAGATAGCTCAAACCAACACCAATGCAATTTTAGAGATTCACTCATTAAGTAAACACCGTAATCTTATAAAGGTTCTGAAACCTGTCGTGGAGAAAACTGATCACATATCCACCTACTTAAAAGCAACAATTAAAGTGTTTTCTTAAAGTAGAATCTAACTGGTAACCATTAAGGTGAATTGGTATTAGATGATCTCAAATATTAAGCATTTTGTAGTGGATATTAACAATTGCTCTGGGTTTCCATTACAAATGAATTTCAAGTAACCCATTTTTTTCTCAGTGCAATTAAACGTGCCAATTCTTGTCCTTGGTAGCCTCACATACTTTGCACAATGTGTTGAACAAAAAATGTGCATAAACTGCTAAAATACTCCTTTGACTAAAGGCTTAACCCCTCGAGATCTCGCGTCACCATTTGAGGACATTACATGCTTGGTTTGTTACACCTTATTAATAATTCTGCTTAACTTAGACCTGTTGTTGTCATTTGCAGACAATTCTGTCCATATCTTGTATCATTTCACATAGGCCAGTGAGTGTGGCAAATTGTTCCTACAGACCACTAAAGACTTCCTGTTCAAAAACCATGTTTAGTTTTATATTTATGAGGTCCTACTAATCACAAATAGATCCTCAATGCCCAGTAGATATTAAAGATGCATCCAAAAGTAAAACTTGAGTCTTAGGAGAATAAAGACGAGTAAAAGTAACAGTTTTTGTAGTAGAGCCAATGTAAAAGATTGAATTAGCTTTCCACTTCACCCAAACACACTTAGATCAGGTTTGTAACACTGTAACAGAGATAAACAGTGTTCGCAAAAATGTTGTTTTGTTAACACAAAAATGTGTCCAGTTCACACTGGCGATCAATACCATAAAGCATCCTTAAAGTAGTATAGCATGTCACATAAGCACAAAGTGATTGTCTCATTGCAATTGACTATGCAGTAAGAATTCACCATCACTTTTTGCATTCTTGATACACCAAGTACAACTTGTACTGATCCCGTACTGAAATGTCGTCTGTAACTGAGTCTACACAAAGGCAAGTTATGCAAACTGTAAAGTGATGCAAAACAAGTTTATGCAAAATTTAAGGTGTGACTGTGGTGTTCGTTAAGGGAGTGTGTGTACTGTGTGGACAATGTGTGTATAATTGGATAATTGGTTGAGGCCAATATTGGTTTTTAATACTGGTACTAGTTATTAATACTGGCAATCTGTATACCTTCTGTAGTTAGTTCTGTAGTCTTGCAGGTATTCTCTGTACATATTTGTTAAATACGGCTGCCTGTGGGAAAGCCACAATAGCTTTTCTCATTTGCCCGATGTTTCCTCAGTCAAAAGGCACAAGCAAGGTCACAGCTCTGTGGGATTACATCCAAAATGTTCATTATTAAAATATACATACATTTATATAGCAGCCCAAGATGCCATTTTAATCTAGCATTCTTGTTTTTACCTCTGCTTCGATTAGCGTCGAATAAAGTGTTTGTAGCGTCTCAGAGCCATCATGCGGCCACACTGGGAAAAACTGGCTATCTTTTTAAAACAAAGTAAACTGAGTACCAAAGATCTCTATAGAGCCTCCGTTTGTCCGTTTTCTGAATATTTTTTTCATTATTATTAGAGTGCGCTGATCTTGAGCTAAAAACAGCACAAAACAGATTAGAGTCTCACAAAACAAACTCATTCAGAGAGTATATGTGTATCCATCGCCGTTAGCA